>JAQBSW010005661.1:0-55428 GCA_029291075.1 Eudiplozoon nipponicum
TTTCCCGAAGGATCCGGTAGATCAATAAAATTGCTTTCGTTCTGTGGATTACATAACAAGTTGCCAAATACTTCATCCAATTCACAGAGAAATTCATAATCAGTTTTACCCACAGGTAATATAAGGTTTAATTTTTCCTTATATTTACCGTAGTCTGTGAGGAGTTTGTATCCTAGTCTAGGATTACTCTTCAGTTTAGCCAAAATAATTCTCTCTGATCTTTGACGGATTATCAGCAGTGATGAATTAATTTCTTTATCGATCAAATCTAACCTCATTTTTTTAATACTATTGATAAGACTACATTTCATTATATTATCTCGTTTGATTCTTAGCTTACATAACTTCCTATTGATTCGCTTTGGTATAACATCCGTAAATGTAGATGCCCTAAATATATCAGATAATAACAATGAAACAGAAGAAACAAATTCGTCATTGTTCATGATAAAAAACATTCATAATCAATTGATAAGCTTAATTCTCTAAAAAGATTCCAGTTGATTCTGGAACATTGCACGTGTGCACTTTCAAAATAAGGTTTCTTACTGGGTTAAACTTCTTAATAGACACGGGTGCAGAGGTGAGCATAGTTCGATCTGATGTGGTGGAAATTGATAGCTTCACATTCGATTATCAACTATGGGCTGTTAATGGAAGTCCAATTGAGGTTAAGGAAGTTAAAGAATTGTCAGTGACATTGGGGCAGAAATCGCCATTTACGTGGAATTTTCTGGTCGCTGATATAAAGGATAATATCATTGGGATGGACATTTTAATCTATTTTAATCTCGCTTTAGATCCCAAATCTAGAACCATTGGACAAGGCACTGGGATAGTGACTTGTGCTGAGACTGGGACCTCAGTAGTTAGGTCAGTGAGACTACCCAGACCCGTCGTCGCCGATGACTTTGTTGATGCCATTGAGAAACACCTGGCCGTGTTTCTACCATTCAATGCTAAGCGCAAGGGTTTAAAGACAGGCATAGTACACCAAATGGAGTTGGTAGAACCACTACCCTGTTCACCGAAGGCTCAACCGTTAGCACAACATAAGCAGCAGGTTGCTATTGAAGAATTTAAGCGGTTGAGGGAAGAGGGAATTTGTTGGCGTTTAAATTCCAGCTTTGCATCTCCAATAGTCGTTGTTCCCAAACCTGAACCAGGACAATGGAGGTTTTGTGGTAACTATCGTCTATTGAGCTCGTTAACGAAAGGTGATTCGTATCATCTACCGAAATAGAGTAATTTGCTTAGGGATATAATGGGGTATGGGGTATATACAACATTAGATCTTCACAATCAAGAAGTCCTGGACAGAAAAAAATGAAATATGAAAGTGAAACCTAGTGAAGTACAAGAACAACTTGTTGATACTCGCTCAGGAAGAATTCAACATCAGACGAAGAACAAGGATTACGTCAACTACTAGACGCCTTTTTTGAGAAGGTGGTGTATGTAGAGAAAGCTATTTCCTCTGACATAAAAGTCTTTCTTTTGTCATAACACTATTTACACGTTGTGTTACTATGTAAACGTAGTACTAAGCAATGACATTTCCATAAGCAATGTTTAATTATTTTAGTAAACAAATTAGTGAGTTTTTGAGTTGTCTGTTCTGAGTGCTGGACGCAAAATGATTTCCGTTAGCTTGTAACAACTTTCCGGTTTTATCATTACTATTTTGATTTTAGTAATAAATTTGTATTACAACGAGATCAGGTTATTTATTTGCGTGTATTATTTGCTGTGATTAACATGGAGGTGTTTCAAATTAGATAATCATACCGCATATATGGATTGTCCGGGCCTGGCATCTCAGAGGCTCTCTTCTGGTAGTGACCAAAGGGCCTCTACAGTACTGATAGGGGCCCTTAACATGACCGGTCATACGTTCTCTAGCAAATACCGAGAGTGTTAGTTAGTGTTGCAGTGACCACAAGTACTCCTTGACACTTGAGACCAGCCGTGATTGACTTGGGTGGTGGTTCCTTTTGTTGTGGCGTTGAAATCTGTGGTAAGAGATTAGCTGAGTAATCTCGTTGAAGTTCTGCCGTAACTGGCTCGTCTCTCTAGTTGTACAGCAAAAAAATTGGCGTGACTGAAATTGGCAATGCGTGTGAAGTAAGCTCAAAAATTAGCGTAGTTGACAAAAGCGGACAGCATGTGTAGGAAACGCACAGTAGAAGGCAAACGCGACAACTGACTTGCATATTAAATTCACCGTGCTTAAATAGTCTTGATTGGCTACTTGCACACCATTGGTTAACGGCAAATTTCGCTTTTTTCTCATCGGTGCAGCGTAAATTGAATTGAATTTAATTTACGCCATATGTTGGCAAATTGATTTGTGTCGTTACATCACTTTCCTTTCCGAAAAATAGAAAAAAATATTCCTCTCGGCAAGGCTAGATAAGAAATGCATGGCAGAGTTCAAACCAAGTTAAGCATTTGGCTATTATTCTGCCCATAGATATAAAAAGTACCGTAAAGGCTGGGCTGAAGTATGCTTGTTGGTTGCTTTAACAATGATATGATGCCAAGTAACCACTAGGAATTTGTTACACAAATTGTTAGCTGTAGTGGCTGGTCATACCGCGTAAGACAAATTAGAGCAGTGTAAGATTTGGGAGCCGCAGCGTGAGGATTTCGAGATAGATCGCCACTGAATTTGCCAGTTTTAAGTTAAAACCTGGGCAGGCGGGATCGCCGTCAATTTGTTTGTATACGACCAAAAGAGCTAGTGGGTGCTCGACTTTGTGGTCGTGATATTTGTAGAGTGGTCTCTGTGCAACTGATGAAGTTGAGATATGCATTGAAAGTGGCCTGTACCATTATATGAAGCTGATAACTACTTAGTGTTGCTACACGAAAGCGTTAGCTCTAAGTAGCTGGTCATAACAAAATAGGCGTTGTGAGCTCAGGTGTGAGCCATACATTATAGTGTAAAAATATATACATGAAAATAAAAAGGTAACTGCATAAAAAATATTCGCTCGAACATTGCCTCAGAGACGGCATAAAATCAAAGGACTGTTCAAAATGCTACACAATTGTTAGCTAAGAACAGTTGATTATACCACGTGAGACAAGTGAGTGTGAGAAAAATAAAATGAATCATGTGGATTCAAAGGTCACGTTGCATGACATAGGGCCAAGTGGTGCGCGTAAAGTTAAAAATTTTGATACGTAGAATAAAGAAAAATTAATGTTAAAAAATATCAATTACGCGTTATGCAAAGCAAGCTATTGCTAAGTTGAGATTGTAGGCAGATGGAACCTGAGACGTGTGTAGAAGGTTGAATGCTCTCAGGATCAATCGGTTCGATAAACGGTTTCAACCTGTCTATGCTTACTGATGTCGGTGTCGCGTTTTGCATGATAATGAAGTATTTGGGTTGTCTGAGCAAAATCGGGTAAGAACCGCGATACCTTGTTCGTAATGGGACAGCAGCAGTGTCGTTGCCAACGAGTACTCTCTTGCAGCTGTAGAGCTGCGGGTGAACGAAGACTGGACGTGGCGTATGTTTCGGCTGCTGTTCAGACATGTTACCGAAATGAAGTCAGAGGCGGATAACTTCGTCTTGTGGGTCATCCTGTGCGGTTAGTAGACGTGGGAGCTGACTAGGCAGGCGTAGATCCATGCCATACAACAGCTGTGACGCTGACGTTTTAATGGATTCACGAGTGCGGGAACTCATGGCAAGCAGAATTATAGGTAGTAAATCGACCCAGTTGCCATTAATTGACGAGGATGCTAAAGAAGCTTTGAGTCCTTGTGCATTCTCTCTACAATACCGTTAGATTATGGATGGTAAGCAGTCGACTGGCGTAAGGTGCATCTCATGAACCGCAAGGTGGTTTGAAAGAATCTGATGAGAAGCAAGTGCCTCGTCAGTGATGACCTCATTGGGAACACCATAATTAGATATCCATGCAGAGATAAAACCGTTAGTTAGTTCGTTTGCAGAAATGGGTTGTTATAAATGCCAGCTATCAGTAAATCTCTCAATTATAGTTAGAAGGTAGCTGAAACCTTGAACCTTTGTCAGATGAACTATGTCAATATGGACGATGACTAGGCGAGGAGTAGTTTGGAAATGTGGCAACTTAGAACAAGTGTGCCGTTTTATCTGTGTGGCGATAACTGAAGTTGCGTTTCGAAGTGCGCTAACTAATGGTGCATGATCTGTGAAAACAACAAATCTGCTACTACCAATGATGCTGATAAAATGACGCACTGCGTTGTGGATGGCGAGGAGTTCTCGACCGTAAATGTCGTATCTCGTTTCTACTGGTTGGAGAGTGCGCAAGGAGAAACTGATAGGCTTCCGAAATCCGTCGATCTCTTGTTCCAAAGTGGCTCCAATAGCGAATTCAGAAGCATCTGTCGTGAGAAGAAATGGCTTTTCGAAATCTGGATGCGTTAGCATTGTGGCATTTGCTAACGAGTTGATGGCGAGTCGAAGTAATTCCTCGTCTTCGGATGACCAAGCAATGATGGAATTCTTGCTAATTCCTTTTCGGTTCCGCAGGTGCCTGCACAAAGGATAAAGTTGTTTTGAAAGGCCTGGAAGGAACTTGCGATAATAGTTTAGTACTCCCAGTATTTTCTGCAACTCGCTAACAGTCCTTGGTGACTTGATATTCTTGATTGAATTCGTCTTTGATGGCAACGGTTGAATACCATGGGCCGTGATACGATGCCCTAAGAAGTCCACGGATGTAGTTGCAATCTGCGTCTTGTCACAGTTGATCTTGAGTCCGTGGTTGGATAAGCATGAGAGGACATTTCGTAAATGCTTGGCATAAGATTCTAAGTCTGAACTGAATACCATTATGTCATCGAGATATGACATACAGTAGCGTCATCGCGAAGTATGTTGTCCATGAAACTTTGAAATATCTGTGTAGCACACTAAAGTCCAAAAGGCATGTAAAGATATTCAAGAAGGCCAAATGGAGTGATGACCGCAGTCTTTTCAATGTCTTCTGGCACTACCGGGATGTGATGGTAGGCTTGCCTGAGGTTAATCACTGAGAAAAAATTGCTTCTTTTGAGTTTTTCAAGTAATATGTTAATATTGGGAATAGGATATGCATCAGATTTTGTCATTGAATTGAACTTGCGGTAATCTCCGTAGGCTCTGTACGATCCGTTTGATTTGGAGACTTAGTGCAGTGGTGACGCCCATGAACGTTCCGATGGTCTGATGATTCCTTCTTCCAAAAGCCTTGAAAATTCCTCTCAGGCAGCTTTCAGTTTAGCAGAGGCCATTGGTCGCTCTTTGAGTACAATAGGTTGTCCTTCTGTAACGATATGGTGCATCGTGTAGGATACTCGTAGCTCTGACTTGCTGAGATCGAAATCTACTTGTGTTCTCGAAGAGCTGCTGATATTTCTGTTGAATGATGCACTAGGGTTGGCTGAATGACCTGTAACTCCAAACCCTCGGAAGCAAGTGTCCAAAACTTTGCTCAAGTCCGGTGGAGTTGTCGATGATCATTGGATTGGCAAGATCAACAATGAGCTGAAACTTCAAAAGGAAATCAAGGCCTATTGTATTGTGTGAGACCTTGGCGACGATGAAGTTGTGAGTAAATTCACGCCATAAACCTATGTTGAGTGTGCGATACCGGCAGCCATAAGTAGGTATGGGCTCGCCTGTAGCTGTTGCGAGTAGAACGCCTAGCGACATCTCGGCCATTGAATCACCCTTGGGAACTGAGACTGCTGCACCTGTGTCTACGATGAATTCTTCACCAGTTCTGAAATCAAAAAATGCATATATTCGTTGGGCTGTTTGGCCGGGTCATGCAAACATGTAGGCTGGTGATTGCGACTGACATTGCCAGTTTGGCTGTCTATGTGGCAAATTCGGCGTGGACGAAAAGAGTCAATAGGAATGTCAGATTTTAAGTAATTATTTCCTTGTGGCGCCGTTGATGTTGTTGATGCGCAGAAAGTACGGTCTCGTATTTTCTGCGCCATAAGTTTCCCGATCCTGATGCTCCACTGCGCCTGTTTTCTGTTGTCTTTCCCGTCAATTGTGAAAATTGGCATTCATTCGGAAATTCTTCTGAACGGCAGAAGCAGACTTGACATGAATAAAAATTTTCTGGTGATTATAGCACCAGTTCTTTGGGGTATATTTGTTAAAGGATTGCGGGGATCTAGATCGCTGCCTACTGGTAAAATTAGTTTTGGGCGTCAAATTTGGCTGAGTGTTCACCTGATTTAGCTCGGATTTCCCAATCGCTAATCCTTCTCAAACTTTAGACATGTTTGCTATTGTCCTCTCTAAAGAAGAGATCCTATCATCCTGCAGGGAAGGGCAAAAGGATGACGAATTTAACTTAGGTTCCATAACCCTAAATTTCAACTCGCATCTCTCAGATAAGTCATCTGTAGAGAGGGTGTTGGGGAGCTGTCTGGCGAATAATTTTAGTGACTGTGGAAGATTGTTAATGAAAACAACCTTACCTTCATGGTCAGAAATATTGATTACATACTAAAGTTTCCGCAATTCCCTTAAAATCTCAATGGGGCCAAGGTTTGGCATGTCTAACTGCGCATATTTATCTATTAACTGCTCAGATTTTGTGGGACAATCAAAGATTCTACTTCATTGAAAGCTCATAAAACCCTCAAAATCATATTGAATGACAACTACAAAACCTTAATAAGCAAGAAAAACATCTTAAACCCAAAAAACAAATTTAAAGAACTAGTAAAAGAACCAAAAACAACAATAAAAATAAAAATTAATAAAACAAGAAAAGAAATATAAAAGTACAAATAATCAAACTTAAAACCTAAAAAATAAACACACGTACCAATACTAAATCTTGAAAACCCTATCATACAAGAGAGTAAACCCAAAATTAAATAATAAAAACATCATAAATCCTTTTTAAACATCATATAGAATTAATTAAAACCAGCCCAAATAAAATCTCTATAGTCAAAATGCAAAGAACAAAAACAAATTTAACGCCGCCTCCAAATTTCAACAAAAAGTAAGCAACACTAAACAATAACAACAATTTAAATTTCTCCAAAACTATTAAAACTTTTAAAAATCTTTTAAAAACAAAGATAAAACTAACCAATAAGGGTAACAAAAAAAATAACATTTCAATCACCAATTATTAATCAAACAAATAAGGATAAAAATAATTAAAAAAACGCTATTGTTTAACGGCAAATTTCCCTTGTTTCTCACTGTTGCCGCGAAAATTGAATTTGAATTTCATTTTCTTAGTATGTCGGCGAATTGTTATTGAGACGTTACACAAGCTACCTTGCTTTTTTAAATTTTATATATCTTTGCTTTGCATTTGTAAAAGACGTACGACATCACAAAGTCAGTTATGTGCCAAGATGGCTGAAATTAGTACTGTTGGGGGCCCTGATTGGGACCGGCATTGCGTTCGCCGGAAAATGCCGATTAAATTAGTTAGTGTAGCAGTTTTTAGAAATACTCCTAGACACTTGAGACAAGCTCTTATTGACTGGCTGTTGTTCCTTCTGTTGTGGCGTTGATATCAATTTCGAGAGACTGTGCGAAGTTGCGTTTAATATTTGCGACAACAGCGAGGTAACTGGAACATGTGAAGATCAAATAAGTAGATGTTGCTCCGTCTCACTAGTTGTGCAACAACAGTTTTGGCGTGACTGAAATTGACACACTGAGTGAAGCAAGTCCAGAAGTCAGCGTAGATGAAAAGCCAGTATGACAGGAGACAGCACGCACACGTAGCGCACTGAAGAAGGCAAACGTGATAATTCTTCAAATCACGTTTGCGAGCTTGAATTAAACACTGATCCCATTGTATTTAACCAGTCGTCGAACAACATATCAAAACTACCGCCAGCCGCAACGCACTGACGCGTTTCGACTTTTCATGATCATCATCAGACTACGATGGCAAGGCTATTTAAGCACACTGAATTTACTATGCTAGTCAGTTGTCGCGTTTGCTTTCTGCTGTGCGTTACGTGTGCGTGCTGTCTGCTATCGTCACCTACGCTGATATTTGGACTTGCTTCACACATATTGGCAATTTCAGTCATGCCAACTTTGTTGCTGCACATCTAGTGAGACGGAGCAACATCTGCATTTGATCCGGGCGGGCATTGGCGGGTTGGGCGGAGCAACAACCCAAGTCAACCAGAGCTGGTCTCAAGTGTCCTGGAGTATTTCTAGATACTGCTACACTAACAGACTTTCTCGGCATTTGCCGAAGAACGAACTACCGGCCCTAATAAGGCCCCCCAACAGTACTAACTCAGACATTATTGGCTCCTAACTGACTTTGTAACGTCGTGCGGTATTTACTTGAAGCTGGGGCGTTTACAAAGTTGGCGACCGCGCCAGGATACGGCGGACTGTACTGTTTTTCTGACTTATTAGCAAGTTAGAATTTTTTTGTTATAAATACCGACTGTGTTTCTTTTTCAATTTTTGGGAGTACCGTAAATTGACATTTGCATATACCACGTTCATCTTGGTTAACTCGGGTGCCACACTAGAAAGTGTATCCAGAATATTATTTTTGATTTTGTGAAATTCACTGTACGAAAATGTAATATTGTGAATGGCGATTTTGTGAAAGGACTAATTTCATCTTTGTTCTGTGCTCATCATGCCAGATTCAACTGCGGCAGAATCTGTTTCAATCATGGAAGCCGTTTATGGGTAAAAGTTTCGTTAAAGTATTTTTATATATGTTCCTGTTGCTTATAAATTTATGCTTTTATTTTCCCGTTAGATTGTTAGAATGTCAGGTCTAATTTTAGATATTGAAATTCCTGTCTGGGATGGAGATAGCGAACTATTCCTCATGCGCGTAGACTCCGCTTTCTCTCCGATTCCAGATTATGACAGTCATCAAAAGATTTTTGCTAAACTACCTTCAGAATTGCAGCGACGGATTTATCCGAAGCTTGAGGCCATTAGGAAACTACCCATTTTGGGCCTCCAAATTGAATTAGAATCTTTACTCGGTCCGACAGAACCTGAGCAGATAATGAATAAATATGCCCTTCACTCTGTGTGTCAATTTCAGAAATGCCATTAATGTTGTAGGACAACTAGTGAGACGGAACAATATCTACTTATTGGACATTCACGTATGCCAGTTACCTCGGTGTTGTCGCAAATATTCAACGAGACATTACTCAGACTTCACACAGTCTCTCGCTACTGATATCAACGCCACAACAGAAGGAACAACAGCCAGTCAACCATATCTGGTCTCAGGTGTCTAAGAGAATTTCTAAAATCTGTTACATTAACTAATGTTCTCGGCATTTGCCCGAGAACGCAATCCCGGCCCCAATAATGGCCCCCAACACTACTAATTTCAGCTATCTTGGCACCCAACTGACTTTGTGAGGTCGTACGCCTTTGTCGTCGATGTAGCGTCCTGTTCAGTTGTCACTGGCACTGACAGTTCGTCTGACGTTGACGGAACGTTATGATCTTTTAAATCGGTACGAAATGATGTCGATGTGTTCAACAACGCGTTTTGTGAAAGTTACTGCTTTGATCTTTGTGCCTGTTTGATCGAATTGCACACGTCAGATTCGTCCGTGTAATGATGGTCATTGAACGCATCTGGTAATCTATTCTTATCGTCAATCAAGATAAACTGGCGAATGCAATGATCCAAAGTAATACAATCAACAATATCATTTACCTCTGTGACGACATTTTGTCTTTCATTCTCTTGACCTTATATGGTCAAGAGTAGTTTTGTAATGTTGTTCGACGACTGGTTAAATACAATGGGATTGGTGTTTACTTCAAGCTCGCAAACTAGATTTAAATAAATAACTTTTTAAATGGTGTCAGGCAGTTCTTCCTATTTTAATTAGTTACATAAACATGCAAAACTCATCTTAGAATAGTGGACATAGCATTTTGCTTTTAATTTTCTAGACTTGTTTGGAGCTCAACGATACATATTATCTATATTAGCTGATCTCCAGGCATCCTTAATGGTTCTCCATATAACTCTGCTATTGAGGTTCCTAATTGTGCCCTAAATCTGTTGCGCACGGCAAGTAATAATATAGGAAGATTGTGTATCCAGCTTGTTGCATTAGTACACCTTAATGCAGTTTTCAGTTCACGATGCAGCTTTCTACCATCCCATTTGCACGTGGACTGTATGCGATAGTATACAATATATTTTCCCCATGATATTGTGAGATCTTTTGAAAAGCCTTGACATAAAATGACTACCGCGATAACTAGCGACACGTTCCAGAACACCATAACGTGATATTCATATATGTTGGAACGCGAACAAGATTTCTCGCGCTTTCTTAACCTTCATAAAAGCTATTTCAAATTGGGGACTAAAACGATCTACCACTCTTAGCAAAAATTTTTGACTTCAGGCATCTCGACAATATCTATGTGTACATTTCTGAACCGTCCAGTTGGTATCCCAATATTCTGTATCTCGGTTCTGGTATGTCTCCACACCTTACAAGTTTGACACTTGGCACAGGCTCTTACCCATACCCGTATGTCTTTAGACATATGCGGCCATACGTATCTATCGTTAACTAATCGAATGGTGGCTTTTATGGATGGATGTCCCAAATCGTGTAATTGTTGGATAATTTTGGCGCGTAACTCCAACGGCACATATGGTCGTGGTTGATCTCTGGACGTTTCGCATAACAACCACTTGCCACTCAGGAGCTTGCGAACATATCCTGGTCTCTTGGACAAAACTAACGTAAAGGGATCCAATCCTTGCGCTTCCTCGATTTGATTGACTAAATTGTTTGGAGAATCATCTAGATTCTTCAATGGACCTTGACGTATCAGCTCGACATCTGCTTCATTCGGTCTGCTAAGTGCATCGGCTACCACATTCTCTTTACCAGCAATATGAGAGACAGTGAAATCGAACTCTGCTAATCGGGTAATTTGGGAATTCACCCTGCGAGAGTAATTAAGCCTCGCGGTTTTACCAAGTATGCTTATCAACGGCTTGTGATCTGTCAATAATTTGAACTGATGACCGTCTAAATAATGCTCAAAATGTAGCACTGCAGCATACACAGCAAGAAGCTCTTTACCAAAAGTATCATACCGTTTTTCTCGATCATGAAGCTTTCGGCTATAAAACCCAATTGGTCTTACTATATCCTTGTCTCTTTGCTGAAGCACTGCCCTTATTGCAACATCTGAGGCATCTGTGATTAGCTCGAATGGCTTCTCCCAATCTACAGGTGCTAGTGTGGTTATGTCACTTAGCATTTCCTTGGCCCTCTGGAATTTTTCTCGGTCTTCCTGACTCAAGTTGATAGGCCAAGACTTCTTGATCGTGCTCTTTTCACGTGTGAGGTGGCGTGTTAACGATCCTAGAATTCCGGCTAGACCTGGAATGAATCGTCGGTAATAGCTGATCATGCCCAAGAACCTTCGCAACTGGCGCACGGTCCGGGGCTCCGTTACGTCCTTGATAGCTTGGATTTTATCTTTCAAAGGTTTAATTCCGTCTTTGGAAAGTACATGTCCAAGATATTTAACTGAAGAGCATCCAATTTTGCTCTTATTGGGTTTTACCACTAATCCATATTGTTCCAGCCTGGTCAAAACCGTTTCCAAATGCTTACGATGTTCATCACGTGATCGACTAAAAATAATTATGTCGTCTATGTACACCCTCGCAAATGGACAATTCTGAAGGACTTCTTCAGCCAAACGCTGGAATGTCTGACTGGCATTCTTCAAACCAAAAGGCATTCGAAGAAATTCATGCGATCCCCTCCTGGAAATCTGACTGCGGTGAGTGGTATATATAAGCAAAAGGAACAAAAATCGATGGAATAACATTTATTAATAAATCTTATTTCTACCAGTATCTACAGCCATTATTCTGGATTCGTTAATATATTCGTTCATCCAATCCCAACTGTACATTTGTCGTAACCAATCCCCTCTTAGCTATGTCTGTCTTTGTTTTGCGCAATTTAGACCACTCCTTTTGCGTAACGTCATGTGGTGTGTCATCGCTTTCATTGTGAGTGCGTCCGTAATTGACGGGTGTGTCGTATTTTGCGGAACGTAGGCTATTTTTGAAGGCCTGTCAGTTATGTCTTTGTTCCAGTCCAATTTAATTTCTTTTTGAATTACTTTCTGCACGTTTAAGCAGGGGTTCAGCTTATTAATTGCAATAGCTTCAAAAGCCAGAAGCATTTTTTCCGTTTTTGCCTTGTACAGAACTGAAAAATTGTTACTACTAACAGCATGACCTGTGAGTAGTACATGTTCGCAAATTGCTGATTTTTGTGCAGGAGCTGCACTCCATCTTTAATAGTTTTTGAGGGAGATGCTGATTTATTCTAGTTTCAAGCCTCTTTTTTGATCTGCCGATGTACTGAGCGTTGCAGGTACATTGAAATTTGTATACAGATAAAGGTGTTGACGTCACAGAGAGGCTATCTTTTTCATTTGTGCGCATCAGTTTTGTTGTGTTGAATACAACTTTCACCTGTATTGACAGAAACTGGGTTTCAGTCGCACGCTATACAAAATTTTCATTTATATAATAACTAACGTTTGTTGGCCAGCATTTCATTTTTATGGACCCAATATGCCATCACTTGAAAACTATTGTTCAACGTGCAGTTTCTCATCTGCCATTCGCGAACAGACATCACACTGCCTGTGGAAGTAGTAATGAATTTTTTATTTATATATTATAAAATGAAGATTAGTCTCTTGGGCGTTGATAGCAATTATTCGTATAAGTTCCATTATATATGTAAATTTTTCAGAATAATCTAAACACTTCATAATGTCGAAAACGTAGGTAATCAAATATTCCGGCTTTGCCCCTGCTAGAAACTCTTGCAGCACTATCAAGAATTTTGCTGCTGACAGGGCTCGATCTTAGCTATTTGTGAAGCTAAATAGTTTTACATGAGACATAAAAATCAATATGAGTATACGAAAATACTGATCTTAAGATTTGTGCAATTTATATGTTTGGACAAAAACAAGAAAGAACGATAAAATTCATTTAGTTGATAATGTCAAATCAACTAATAGAATTTGAACTACCAAAATTTGTAAACCGACGACATAACTAATTAAAGTCGCAATCCATTTAGAATCGTTTTGCAATTTACATTTCCAGCGTATATTTTTGGCATTTTTGTAAAAGCCAAAATTATTTATATTTAAAAACTGAGCTTAGTACAACTTTGGCCTCGCTTAATTAATGGATGCGAACAGATTTAATTTTGCCTTACTTTTCTTAATAAACAAAACTGAGTTGAAAATCTTGATAAAGTAAATAATAATATCACCTGCATTCCAATTATAATAATTTTATTTTCACAGATAACACCTTTTCGAATCCAAAACTGTAAGAATCTTCTGCTAATAATCTGCTAGCGTTTAGCGTTTGTTTAAAGAATTTCGGCAACGCATACGCAAGCTTTTTAGCAAAAAACAAGAAGTTATGATAGATTTTATCGCCTTATTTAAAAGCTACACGGCAAATTTTATAAAATTGTAGGTAAATATAATTGATAATCACCCGTTAAAAAATGAGAATAATATTGCTTCTTTTACTCAATCTTTAACATATTATTAGCGTCTAAAATGATAAACTCTTCATTTCTCTCTTTGGTTTGCCTTTCCATTAACTCATTGGCGGTATCATTATCTATTTTACATGTAACATCGTTAAAGCCTTTAATATGCTTATAAGTTACCTTCTAACAACACACTATCTATATCATTACACTATTAAAAACCTAATAATAACTAGAATTATTCAAAATTCAAATTTTAATTTCAAAATTTTTATGTTTCTTCTATCTAACATTTCCAGATTAATTGATTGTCAATCTTGTTTCTCTATAATTTTTATTAAAAGCTGACGCAATTACGCTTCGTAATAAATACTGTTTGGAAATACTTTTTCCATAAACCCTAGTTTTACTAATTTTCATATTGTTTCTTATGATTTATTGAAAAAAAATGCTCGATTTAATATCACATCCAAAGACAGCTGATGTCTGTTCCATAATAAAAGATTGTGGATGGTTATTTGGAACTTCAGGACTGCAGAGATGCCATATAGGCTCCATCTATTGGAAGACATACCAAAGAAAATAAGTTATTATATAACTAAAAATTGTGTGTAGAATGCGGCAGGGTGGTTCCGTGGTTACAGCAACAGATTCCAAAACTTCGGTTTCCAGGATCGACCCCTAACTGCGGAATATCCCAATAAGAACGTAATCTGTCTTTTGGATGAATTGCCTTTTCTATATTATGAAATTCTTAAATTATACTGACAAATTTATGTATAAAATGCAACCAGTATTTACATAAAGATAGAAACCTTGATTCATAAAAATTATCCTATTGACTTGTTTAGAATTTCTAATTTCGATTATCCTGAACATCAAATCCAGGAGCTCCTTTGGCGATTAAGACTGGCAGATAATTTATTTGAGTTTTGATAAGATAAACATTGATTCTTTTGGTAAAAATGTTTCGTTTTAAAACAAGGCATTTAAATTTTTCAAAATATATATTTGTTAATTTGAATTAATATAGAATCCATTGTTTTGGTTATTATACAATTTTATTTCAAAAATTGAATTTAGATAATCAGGTTGACAACTATTCCATATGGGTTTGCTTGGCGCTTAGACTTGATGGATCGTGAAAATTTTTTGAGCTGTAGCAATCTAGACGGTTGAATTGTGGTAACATTTTCTGTACGTGGAGTACTGCTCGAGGAAGATACGAGTATGCAAAATTAGCACAAATGTAGTTCAAAATCTGATATAAATTTTCATTCAAATAAAATTATTTCTTGTCGTTCTTGACTTTCTTCTTGATTAGAGAAACTGTTTGATGAGATTTCTAATTCTCTAATATGATACGATGTCAAAATTCGTCTCCTTTAATTCTATATTCTATTTATTTTAGTATCCTTACATGGATAGGAAGAAAATTCCCCAGCCTTTGAAATAGCTTATTTATACGTTTTAATAGTGGTAGCACATGAGAAATTATGCAAGATATGTGTCGCGGTTGATTTTTTAAATCCATTTTAATGCTTTGGAGAGAGTTTGTTTGTAACACGCGGCTCCGCGTTACAACCCAACGATGTTCGATTTTGACAAATATGGTGCTCTTTAAGGTCAAATAATCTAACTCTGTTCTTACACAATATTTCTCTTAACTATGATTTTAGAAACAATCTCTGTTAGTTTCAAGCAGTTTTAATTGAGATTTCTTGAACTGCAATTTTATTTGTAATTAATAGGGTTGTTAATTAAATATACACACCCGCGCGCAATACGCATGGAACATGCAGTGGATTATAGTGTCACAGCGGATTTATTTCGCACAGTTGGATTATTCGCAGTTTATGCAAGGGATTTACTGTTCGCATTTAACTATACCTATCCAAATTTCAGAGTACAATGGATTATTATAATTACATAAGTTAAAACCATAGCAGACAGAGAACTAAATTTTTGTGAATTTTTTTCATTGAAGTTTGTACACGATTTTAATCCATTTAACATAAGTGACGACCTTTATCAGTGACTATATTCATATCATCATGTATTTTCAATCGGTTACATATATTCATTTCAATTCAGACATTTGTGAAAGCATAATTGCTTGTGTGTAAGACATTCAACTTTGTAAACAGCGTTCATTTTGCTACCGTCTAGAGCACGGACAATTTTGTTTAACTGTGACTTGTGTGTAAGACATTCAACTTTGTAAACAGCGTTCATTTTGCTACCGTCTAGAGCACGGACAATTTTGTTTGACTGTGACTGGTGTTTAAGACATTCATTTGTGTTAAAATTTAATTTTATTGCCGTCTAGAGCACGGTCAATTTGGACTACTTATGAATTTATATGCGGTGATATTTACAATACATTTATGATCATTCGTATTAGTCTTCTCACATCACCCATCGGGAAAAAGCCGGGGATTGATCATGTGCACGGATCTCCACAGCCGCTACCAATCAAATGTAGGGAGTAATTAATCTATCAAAAGTCACCTACAATTAATTGTGTTTCTTTTAATAAATATACACACCCGCACGCAATACGCAGGTAACATGCGGTGGATCATATTATAATCTCAGTTTACACCATTCATTACTGTTCAGATATGATTCTACGCATCAGGACATCATAGTTCAATGGATTATTATAACTAAATCATTTAAAACCTAAAAAGCAGTGGAATAATTATTTGTGATGTTTTTTCAAAACTGTTTTTATCCATCAATTATCAGTGACAATGTTTACCAGTGACTTTAAACTAAATTGCTAAACAATCTGGATTTATATCATCATATATTTTCAATTATTTACATATATTCATCACGATTCAGACGTTTGTGTTCCTGATAACTACTTGTGTAAAAGACATTCAATTGTGTTGACAATATATCGTTTTTTTGCCGTCTATAGCACGGTCCGTTTTGTTTAACCGTGAATTGATTCATGCTTAGCTATACCATTTGCAATAAACGGATGAAAATTGATGAGTTTTCATGTAGGAGGTTTTGTAGCTAATGTAAGAGGTTCTGCGAGCTAGTTGTCTATTTAGTGCGAAATTATCCTCCTATATAATATCTGGTAGCTGTTATTAGGATCCGCGTTCAGGATTAATCCATGTCCCTTTCCCGAAGGGTGATGTGAGAAAACTCATCCATTTTCATCCGTTTATTGCAAATGGTGTAGCTAAGCATGAATCAATTCACAGTTAAACAAAACGGACCGTGCTCTAGACGGCAACAAAACGATATATTGTCAACACAATTGAATGTCTTATACACAAGTAATTATCAGGAACACAAACGTCTGAATCGTGATGAATACATGTAAATAATTGAAAATATATGATGATATAAATCCAGATTGATTAGCAATTTAGTTTAAAGTCACTGGTAAATATTGTCACTGATAATTGATGGATAAAAATCGTGTAAAAACAGTCTTGAAAAAACATCACAAATAATTATTCCACTGTTTGCTAGGTTTTTAAATTATTTAATTATAATAATCCATTGAACTCTGATGTCCTGATACGTAGAATCATATACGAACAGTAATTAATTGTGTAAACTGAGATTATAATAAATCCGCATATTTGTCAAAATTGAAAATCGTTGGGTTGTAACGCGGAGTCGCGTGTTATAGTTTATTTGTAAAGTTGACTAATTTTATGATATAATGCATAACAATTCTAATATAATAATACAGACACAAGAAATAAAAATTTCAAGAAGGTGTGTTATTGATCACGATTATCCTTGTCTTTTATTCAACTGTGGATGTTAATTTAATTATTGGATATCAATTCACTCCTCATATAAAATAAATCAAATTTTATTTTGGACATTTGATGTTATCGCTGGTTTCGTAAAACAATATTGTGTTTTTTTAAAAATATTGTAAATTTTTTGGAAGTTTCTTTGTTCATATTGTCGAAGTTTTGACTTGTCTTGTCGAAGGTTATAGAGGAGAGTTTTATCTGAGTTGCTGAATTGCACAAGCGGAACACTGCGTGGTTCCATCTACGATATCTTTGCTAATAAATTATTGTAATCCACTCATCTATTGTTCTTATTATTCATCAATGAGAAGGATCTCAAATTTGCTTCAGGTAATTGACGTGGATATTTGTTTTTAAGGTCACCACCGTATCGTTCTGTAATCTGTGGATATCAGCATAACCGGGTAAGCTTAATTAATATAATATATAAATTGCAAGAAATTTAATCATAATACTAGGGCTGGTTTATTAAATATTGAGGATACAGAGCAGTTAGCAAGTGGACTTAAGGAATGTAGTTTAAAGGATAGTTCAGAGGAACTTAAGTGATCCAAATTAGATGATCATACCACATATATGGATATTCCGGGCCTGGCATTCCACAGGCTCTCTTATGGAAGTGATCAAAGGGCCTCTACGAAAAATGGCGACCGCGCCAGGATCCTCTATGCGGAAAGATGTGATGTAGATGATCGCTTTTGCCGCAATTCTATTGATAGCAATGTTAAGCTTAATATGTACAGACCAGACAACCATTCTGAATGGGTCGAAGAAGCAAAGTTTTATTTTAAACTAAAAAGGATGACCGACCCTACAGAAAGGTTTGCTTCGGCCTGGTGGTGTTTACCTGAGCCGTTAAAAAAGAATCTATTTAGACTCAGGAAATTTGTTTCTGAGACCGAACCGGCAAATGCATTTGATCTTCTAATCGAAGAACTTCATGGACGATATCAACCCGAGAGGATTGAACGGATGACTGACTTGTTACGTCAGGAAAAGTTGGGAAATCAACTCCCATCTGAATTTTATGAAAGACTTATTTCAAAATCCATCGGGCTTGATATATCTGAGGAAGTTATAAACAGTATATTTGTATCAGAATTGCCTGATAGACTAAGAGCCACCTTGGATGTCTTTGATTCAATGGAACTAAGTGACAAAGAAGCTCAAAGGGTTGCATTGATTCCATCTCCGATACATTTTTCCAGTGTTCCGCTTGTGCAATTCAGCAACTCAGATAAAACTCTCTTATAACCTTCGACAAGACAAGTCAAAAACGTCGACCATATGAACAAAAGAGATTCCAAAAATTTACAATTTTATTTTTTAAAAACACAATATTGTTTATGAAACCAGCGATAACATCGAATGTCCAAAACTAAAATTTGATTTGTTTTTTGTTGCTAGTTTCGCTACACCTAATACATACTTGCATATATATTAGTTCTCCGCAACAACCAGTATTTAACTGTAATATATTGAATTAAATGATGTCATGCTAACCGCGAAATGTGATAACTGATATCGATCAAGGCCAGAGTGTTCAGCAATAGTTGTAATCCTCAATTTCGGTGAACTATGGCATAAATTGATATCCATCAGGTTGGTACCATGTACCGACTCGGAAAACATAGTGTTAGTATCATGTACCTTTTCGGTACAATAATGTTGGTATCGGTTACTGACACAATAGCCATAGTGTTAGTATCCTTTACAGACTTGGAATATATATATTATATAGTGTGAGTTAGCGTTGCAGTCGCATTGTCGTAGACTTTATATGATGTTAAGCTTCACTATTGAAGGTTTACACATTCGTCTAGGAGATTGTACCGTCCTATTATTCCACATTCTTCGACAAAATATATAGTGGTTAAAGGGCGTAATACCGGCTCCTACTGATGAGTCGCCAGTAAGCACGAAACGAATGTGCATGAGATTATACTTTCCGTTCATTCTGCCTTTGGTTTATCCTTCTGATCACGAATTTGTTACTATTGTAACGACACAAATTAATGGCCGACATATTGCGTAAATTAAATTCAATTTTATTTACGTTGCACCAATGAGAAAAAAGCGAAACTTGCCGTTTAACCAATAGTGTGCAAGTAGACATATATTACTATGGCATGCTATTTAAGCACGGCAATTTACCATGCAAGTCAGTTGTCGCATTTGCATTCTGCTTTGCGTTACGCGTGTGCGTTCTGTCGGCTGTCAATACCTACGCTGGTGATTTGATTTGTTTCACCAACAATTGGCTACACTACATCCGTGACTCATCTTGTTGCGGTACAACCAGCGAGATGAGCCAATTCATTGCAGAACCTTAACGAAGTTTTCCACATCGTGATTACAACTCAACAACAGAAGGAACAACAGCCAGAGTCCACCCAAGGCTCTAGGATATCTTCCCACTCTGAATAATTTAGGAGAACGCACGACCAGGCCCTGTTAAGGGCCCCCTATAATAACAATATCTATATTTCAGAGCACCTTAACCGAGTTTGTAACGTCGTACGGCATTTACTTGAAGCCGGGGCGTTTACAAAATTGGCGACCGCACCAGGATATTGATTGTTGTTCTGATTTTTTTTGGGTATAAATAAAATTGACTTCCTTTTTCATTTATTTGGGATAAAAATAGATTAACATTTGCGTTTTCTTTATCGTGATCGTGGTCTTCTGGGAATTTTGTTGGGTATATATTCGTGGATTTGTGTTGAATTGTTTTTGTGAATATAATAATAATAATAATACATTGGCATCAAAGGCCAACGGGGCCTCTGTTCAGGTGCGGCAGTCCAGTCTTAGTTCTCAAGGGTGATTCAATGGCCGAGATGTCACTAGGCGTTCTTCTCGCAACAGCTACAGGCGAGCCCATACCAACTTATGGCTGCCAATACCGCACACTCAACATAGGTCTACGACGTGAATTTTCCCACAACTTCATCATTGCCAAGGTCTCACATAATATAATAGGCCTTGATTTCCTTCTGAAATTTTGGCTCATTGTTGATCTTGCCAATCAAAAGATCATCGACCCCTCCACCGGACTTGAGCAAAGTTTTTGGACACTTGTCTCCGAGCGTTTGGAGTTACAGGTCATTCAGCCAACCCCAGTGCATCATTCAGCAGAGATATCAGCAGCTCTTCAAAAATACAAATCGCTTTTCGATCTTAACAAGTCAGAGCTACGAGTCTCCAACACGATGCATCATATCGTCACAGAAGGACAACCTATTGCACTCAAGAAGCGACCACTGGCTCCTGCTAAGCTGAAAGCTGCCCAAGAAGAATTCTCAAGACTTTTGGAAGAGGGAATCGTCAGACCATCGAAAAGTTCATGGGCGTCACCACTGCACTTAGTCTCCAAATCAAACGGATCGAGAGCCTGTGGAGACTACCTTAAGCTAAATTCAGTGACAAAATCTGATGCATATCCTATTCCAAATATCAACACTTTA
This sequence comes from Eudiplozoon nipponicum, assembly GCA_029291075.1. NCBI lineage: Eukaryota > Metazoa > Platyhelminthes > Monogenea > Mazocraeidea > Diplozoidae > Eudiplozoon > Eudiplozoon nipponicum. The sequence continues at coordinate 20,838 of JAQBSW010005661.1, forward strand.
CTTGAAAAACTCAACGGCAGCAATTTCTTCTCAGTGATTGACCTCAGACAAGCCTACCATCACATCCCGGTAGCACCAGAGGATATCGAGAAAACTGCAGTCATCACTCCATTTGGCCTTTTTGAATATCTTTACATGCCTTTTGGACTTAAGTGTGCTACTCAGACATTTCAAAGATTCATGGACAACATACTTCGCGACGACTCTGCTTATTGTATGTCATATCTCGATGACATTATGGTATTCAGTCCAGATCTAGAATCTCATGCGAAACATCTACGAAATGTCCTCTCGCGCTTATCCAACCACGGACTCAAGATCAACTGTGACAAGACGCAGATTGCAACTACATCCGTGGACTTCTTAGGGCATCGTATCACGGCCCAAGGTATTCAACCGTTGCCGTCAAAGACGAATTCAATCAAGAATATCAAGTCACCAAGGACTGTGAGCGATTTGCAGAAAATCCTGGGAGTACTAAACTATTATCGCAAGTTCCTTCCGGGCCTTTCAAAACAACTTTATCCTTTGTGCAGGCACCTGCGGAACCGAAAAGGACTTAGCAAGAATTCCATCATTGCTTGGTCATCCGAAGACGAGGAATTACTTCGACTTGCCATCAACTCGTTAGCACATTAGCAAATGCCACAATGCTAACACACCCAGATTTTGAAAAGCCATTTCTACTCACGACAGATGCTTCTGAATTCGCTATTGGAGCCACGTTGGAACAAGAGATCGACGGAGTTCGGAAGCCTATCAGTTTCTACTCGCGTACTCTCCAACCAGTAGAAACGAGGTACGACACTTTCGGCCGAGAACTTCTCGCCATCCACGACGCAGTGCGCCATTTTATCAGCATCATTGGCAGTAGCAGATTTGTTGTTTTCACAGACCATGCACCACTAGTTAGCGCACTTCGAAACGCAACTTCATCTATCGCCAAGTACCCTGCCAGAGTGGAAAGACAGCTTTCTCGTCTAAGCGAATGGCAATTTGACGTCTTTCACGTCAAGGGCAAACAGAACTTCATTGCAGATGCCCTGTCCAGGCCAGACGTCTCTCTACAACCACCTTCGCCGTCACCATTCACTGTCAACTCCGTGGCACTCAGTGAACCTGCACTAACGCCAACTCTCCTGCGAACTGAACAACGCGGTGGCATTCACATTCAAAGATCAATAGCCCGTCACCCAACCAAGTTCATATGCCGTCTGTGGGAAGGCTTACCAATTGTTTACTTCACGGGTACGCAGCCCAACAAGCCAGTTCTGCCGACCAGCCTTCAGAGAAAAGTTTTCGATTCAATTCACTCAATTTCTCACCCAGGAAGCCAAGCGACTGTCCGACTTCTTACAGATCGTTTCTGGGGTCACAGACTTAGGCAGAATGTTAAACGATGGGTCTCCGAGTGTGCTATTTGTCAGAAAAACAAGATCACACGACACACTCGTTCTAAGTTGCAACATTTTCGAACTACTTCTCGCCTAGCCATCGTCCACATCGACATAGTTCATCTGACAAAGGTTCAAGGTTTCAGCTACCTTCTAACTATGATCGATAGATTTACACGGTGGCCTGCGGCATTACCTCTTGGCACCATTTCTGCAGACGAAGTAACTAACGGCGAAGTAACTAACGGTTTTATCTCTGCATGGATATCCAATTATGGTGTTCCCAATGAGGTCATCACGGACAGAGGCACTTGCTTCTCATCTGATCGTTTCAAAACCACCTTGCGGTACATGGGATGCATCTTACGCCAGACGACTGCCTACCATCCCCAAGCTAATGGCATGGTAGAGAGAATGCATAGGGAACTCAAAGCTGCTTTAGCATCCTCGTCCATTAATGGCAACTGGGTCGATGCACTACCTTTAGTTCTGCTTGCCATGCGTTCCCGTACTCGTGAATCCATTAAAACATCTGCGTCACAACTCTTGTATGGCATGGATCTACGCCTGCCTAGTCAGCTCCCACGTCTACTACCGGCACAAGATGACCCACAAGACGAAGCTACCCGCCTTCGACTTCATTTCGGTAACATGTCTGAACAGCAGCCGAGACATACGCCTCGTCCAGTCTTCGTTCACCCACAGCTCCACAGCTGCAAGAGAGTACTCGTTCGCAACAATAATGCTGTTGCACCACTACAACCAAAGTATCGCGGTCCTTACCCGATTTTGCTCAGACAACCAAAATACTTCATTATTATGCAAGGCGCTACACCGACATCAGTAAGCATAGACAGGTTGAAACCGTTTATCGAACCGCCTGATCCTGAGAGCGTTCAACCTTCTACACACGTCTCAGGCTCCGTCTGCCCACAATCTCAATATCCTGCTTTGTATAACGCGTAATTGATTTTTTTAAACATTAACATTAACTATCAAAATTTTTTAACCTTACGTTATTTTTCGTATTTGTCTCACGTGGCATAACCAGCTGTTCTTAGCTAACAATTGTGTAGCATTTTTGAACAGTTCTTTGGTATTATGCCATCTCTGAGGCAATGTTCGTGTACATATTTTTATGCAGTTACCTTTGATTTTAATGTATATATTTTTACATTATAATGTATTTCTCACACATGACATCACACTGCCTATTTTGGTATGACCAGCTACTTAGAGCTAACGCTTTCGTGTAGCAACACTAAGTAGTGATCAGCTTCATATCATGGTACAGGCCACTTTCAATGCATATCTCAACTTCATCAATTGCACAAAGACCACTCTACAAATGTCATGACCACAACGTCGAGCACTCTAGCTCCTTTGGTCGTATACAAACACATTGACGACGATCCAACCTGCTTAGGTTTTAACTTAAACCTGGCAAATTCAGAGGCGATTTACCTCGAAATCTTCACGCTGCGGCTCCCAAAACTTACACTGCTCTATTTTGCCTCACGTGGTATGACCGACCACTAGAGCTAACAATTTGTGTAGCAATTCCTAGTGGTTACCTGGCATCATATCATTGTTGAAGCAACCAACAAGCATATTTAAGCCCAGCATTTATGGTTCATCATATTTTTGCTTAACTTGGTTCGAACTCTGTCATGCATTTCTTATCTAGCCTCGCAGAGAGGAATTTTTTCCTTTTTTTCAGAGAGGAAAGTGTTGTAACGACACAAATTAATGGCCGACATATTGCGTAAATTAAATTCAATTTTATTTACGTTGCACCAATGAGAAAAAAGCGAAACTTGCCGTTTAACCAATAGTGTGCAAGTAGGCATGGCATGCTATTTAAGCACGGCAATTTACCATGCAAGTCAGTTGTTGCAATTGCATTCTGCCTTGCGTCACGCGTGTGCGTTCTGTCGGCTGTCAATACCTACGCTGGTGATTTGATAGTTTCACCAACAATTGGCTACATCCGTGACTCATCTTGTTGCGGTATAACCAGCGAGACGAGCCAATTAATTGCAGAACCTGAACGACGTTATCCACATCGTGATTACAACTCAACCACGGGAGCGACAACAACCAGAGTCCACCCAAGGCTCTAGGACATCTTCACACTCTGAATAATTCAGGAGAACGCACGACCAGGCCCTCTTAAGGGCCCCCTATCAGTAACAAATCTCTATTCAGAGCACCTTAACCGAGTTTGTAACGTCGTACGGCATTTACTTGAAGCCGAGGCGTTTACACTATATTCGAAACACCTAATACATACTTGTTTTAATAAGTTATTTTTTGAAATCATTAAAGTCAATATTTTGTCAAATATTTGTATTTTACGCGTATGTTAAATTCAAATTGTTTATAAATAATAATAGAAATAAAATTTTATTTTGCTTCTACATTTCTACTTTGGCTTTTTTTTGGTGAACTGAATAAAATATTTAAAAATTTTATTTTAATAATTAATATTTATTGCAAATTGTTTTATATTTTTATCCTATATTCTTCTAATTTTGCCTAGTATTTTCGAAATGTCGATCGACGATCTCGAGGATATTTCTATTAGAGATTCGCTCTCGCTTGAGAGAATAGAAGAACTAGCAGTTAAAATCGACGAATATAAGGGCTTTTGCGATGTGTATGATAAACTATTGAAATGGTGCACTTTTTTTGGTTGTGATGATATGTCGACTACTTGTACTGTTCCAAAGAATTATATATCGTGAGTGTATTTATTGTGTCGCTCTCTAACTTGATAATTTTACCGTTAAATTTAATTCTAGCATCCATAATAATATAAGGCTATAAATGATATAGGGAATGTATTTTCTGATATCTTTGCTAGTCACAATTCCACACACCTCCACATATCCTACCCTTGATTTGTTATTTCAATGGTCGGGCCAGTTGGCCTTTGATGCCAAATAAATGTATTATTATTATTGTTTAAAATTTACAGGTTAAATTTAAGAAATTTCTTTTGTGGAATATTATTATTCAATTGCGGACACTTTTTTGTTTACGATCTTTAATATAGAAATTCCGAAGGAAGATAAGTGAATTGTTGATATAAATTACATAAGTTTATATTTTGTTGGATAAACAATGAGATATGTTGAGCAAGTCAATGTGTCATTATCAGTCAGAAAACAGCTGAATCACTGCCAGAATTTATTTGAAACCTCTCATGTATACCGTTTAATTTTGCACGTTGGTAGAGGTAAGCTTTTTCATGCTTTGGGATCTATGATTTCCAAAATGTTTAACTTTAAAAGTGCCACTTATCGCCAAAAACGTTTCAAATCATTTTAAAATAGAACTATGTAATTCAAATTGTACACTTATTCGACAACTTTTGATGCTCTAGTCCTATTTGCTGATGAGAGCCCCATAGACGCAAATTATGGACCAATCTTAGAGAAGTGAGTCTAAAAGGGCAGTTTTCTCATCCATATCTAATACGTTCATGCATATGACTTCCCGTACTATGCTATCATTGTCCTCAAATTTAAGATTATCCTGCACATACTAATTATGTATATATATATATATATATATATATATATATATATATATATATATATATATAATCAGGTAGGCGAAGGAATGTGAACTTCTTACGCAGCACTGCACCCCGAATGTATAACCTGGAAATAAATTAGACGCGAAGAACAATAATTGAATTACCTGTTCCTGAACGATCCCAATATGCTCCAATGAAAATGGAAAGTCGTTTTATTTGGAATATATTGTGAAGATTAAAATTTGTAAAGCTGAATCGAGAATTAAAATGGCAACTGCAAGTTGGCGGAGAAAATTACGCCAGTCAGATACAAAATACAGAACTTTGAATTTCGCACAATTTCAAATTATATATACTTGACGGATGTTGCAGGAATGTCCTAGAAATTAAACGAATAATTTATTTTTAAATAATGTTCGTTTCAATTAGAGATAGTGGTTTAAATTTATCAATAACCGTTACTTTATTTATATCCTTCTCTACATACACCATCTCAAAAAATGGGTCTTGTGATAGACGTAGTTCTTGTTCTTTGGGTAACATTGAACCCTTCCTGAGCGAGTTGTGCATACGGGTACGCCTGACGTCGATGTTGCGCATTGTTCATTTACCTCTTGTACTGCTGGTTAATCTGTCGTTGATGGAGCGTGATGATCTTGAGCACGATGTCGATACCGTTGATAACGCGTCTTGAGAAAGTTTCCGATTTTACTTTAGTTCCTGTGTGGTTGGATTGCACACATCTGACTCGTTTATAGAACGATGGTCCTTTAGCTCATATAGTCCTTCGGTTTCGTCGTCAATTCAGATAATGCAACGATCCAAAGTAACAATCTTCCATGCTATTTCCTCGACGACATTTTTTCGTTATCCTCGATCTTATACGGTCCTTTATACAATTGATTCTGGCAATTCTTCCTATTTTATTAGCTACATAAACATGCGTTGCCGATCTTAGATCGGAGGACACATTGCACTTGGTTTTCACTTTTCTAGTCTTTGTCGGAGCTAAACTACAGATCTTATCTGTAAATATTCCAACAAACCAATCTATGTAACTAGAGGAACGATCATGACTACTTGGAGTGTCTAGTAGAAGATCTGCAGGCAGTCCTAATGGTTCTAAATATACTCATTCTGCTATTGAAGTTCCTAATTGTGCCCTATCTCTGTTGCACATGGCGAGCAATACTATTGGAAGATCGTTTACTCAGCTCGTTCCACAAGTACACCTCGACGCAGCTTTCAGTTCACGATGCAGCCTTGCAACCATCTCATTTGCACGTGGATTTTATGCGCTAGTATGCAATACATTTATTCCCTTTATGTTGAGGGAGCTTATGAATGGCTCTGACAAATTGTTTACCGCAATTACTAGTAACTCTTACTGGTACATCATAACGCGGCACCTAGCTATGTAGGAACGTGAACAAGACTTCGTTCGATGTCATTTCCTTCAAAATCGCTACTTCAAATTGCCGACTAAAGCGATCAACCATTGTTAATAAATAACGTTGGCCGTTAACTTCTGGCATCTCGACATTGTCTATATGTATATGTTTGAACCGTCCAGTTGGTATCCCAATACTCCGTATCTCGGTTCTAGTATGTCTCCGAACCTTACAGGTTTGGCACTTTGAACAGGCTCTTACCCAAGCCCTAATGTCTTTAGACATATGCGGCTATACATATATGTTAGTAATTAGTTGAATGGTGGCTTTTACTGATGGATGTCCCAAATCGTGTAATTTTTTTATTATTTTGGCGCGCAACTCCAACAGCACATGTGGTTGGGGTTGGTCTCTGAACGTTTCGCTTAACAACCACTTGCCACTCCAGAGTTGGCGAGCATTGCCGAGTATCTCAGCCAATATTAACGTATAGGGATCCGATCCTTGCGTTTCTACAATTTGCTTTACTAAATTAATAGGATAATCATCTAGATTGTTCAATGGACCTTGACGTATCAGCACGACGTGGGCTTCAACCTGCAAGAGTAATTAAACCTCGTGTTTTTACTGAATATGCTTATCAACGGCTTGTTACCTATAAATAAATTGAACCGATGACCGTCTATATAATGCACAAAATGTTGTACTGTGGCATGCACAGCAAGAAGCTCTTTACCAAAATATCATACCATTTTTCTCGGTCATGAAGCTTTCGGCTGTAAAACCCTATTGGTCTTGCTATATCCTTCTCTTTTCTGAAGAACTGCCCCTATTGCAACATCTGGGGCATCTGTCATTAGTTCAATAATTGCTTCTCCCAATCTGAAGTTGCTAGATCCGTTATGTGACTTGGCATTTCCTTTGTCCTTCGGAATTCTCTTCGGTCTTCCTGACTCAAGGTGATAGACCAGGACTTCTTGATCGTTCTCTTTTTACGTGTGAGGTGGCGTGTTAACGATCCTAAAAATCCGGTGAGACCTGGAATAAATCTTTGATCATTGCTGGCGCACGGTCTGGGGCTCCTTTACGTCCTTGATGGCTTGGATTTTATCCTCCAAATGTTTAACTCTGTCTTTGGTAAGTATATGTCAAAAATATTTAACCAAAGAGCATCCAATTTTACTCTTATTTGGTTTGACCACCAATCAATATTGTTCCAGCTTGGTTAAAACTGTTTAAAAATGCTTAAGATGTTCCACACGCGATCGCTGAAAATAATAATGTCTATGTAAACCCTCGCAAATGTACAATTCTGTAGGAATTCTGCTGGAATTTGCAACACAAAAGGCATTCGATAAAATTCATGCGATCCCCTCCTGCAAATCTGACTGCGTTGAGTGTTATAAAGCTTTACTCCATCGGCATCTGATAGTACGCTATCAGGAGATCTAAAGTTGAATAAACCTCATATCCCATTATGTTTCAGAGCAGAGTATTCTAATAAAGGAGTGGATAAGAATCACCCATAGTCACTGAGTTTAATAGACGATAATTTCCACAAACCATCCATTGCTCCGGTTCATGTTAGGGAGCCACCGCTATTGAGGAAGCAAAATTGTAATTTGACCTCCTACAAATTCTCTCTTTGGGCAACTGTTGAAATTCAGCTGCAGCAATCTGTCGGTTGTGTTTTGCCAACGGAGCCACCAAATCTATTTGGTGTTCTACTCCTGTCTTCTATCTATTTTGTTTGGCAATAAAAGTTTGAAACACTTCATTGGGTACACAAACTGATCTGACCGCTGAAGTATCTGATTCAATGTGTGTTAACACCCTTCTCTCCGATGGTTCTAGTTTTGGAATCCAATGCCAGATTGAAATGAGTCAAGAAATCCAACTCAAAGATATGGTTCTTGAAATCGGCTAGCAGAAAATTCCACTTAAAGAAAGATTTCTGTCCAAAAGATACCAACAGTTCTTTCATCCCCATAACTCCTATCGGACTTCAATTGGCAGCCTATAGTTGATAATCAAATGTGGGCAATCTGTTTCCGCCACATCTGAACGAACTATTCTTACTTCTGCACACGTGTCTATAAGAAACTCCAGGCCAGTCAATTCATCTATATTAATTAATTTATTGCTGGATATTGCGGCAACGTTTTCAAGATCTCCACTTAATATGAATTTAACCCTCTTGTCGTCTGTCTCGGTGCTCTCCCCCATTGTCGCACTTTTTTTCAGTGTGCTTTTTTAAGCAAATCATGGTGCCTTTGTAACGGAACACAATCTGGGTCCACCTGAATGCGAGTATATGCAGCCTTCTCCTTGAGGCTTAGCACTCGGTCCATATTCACAATGTGTCTTACGCCATCCGCGCGGTCCATCTAAACAATTGATGCGAGCTACTCTCTCGACGCCTAAAATCTCTATCTTGACACTTAGATTGCGAAATAATGCTCACCTTATCTTCAATTTTGCGATTTATATTCGCAACTTCTCTTCTTAAATCGCGCATATTTTTCTGTAATATTAAGATATCTTTTTTATTTTTCCTGACTTGCTGCACTGTGATTAAGTCTGCTGTTACAACATGTACATGTGTCTTGTTTATTGTATACACCGTCTAGCCCTCTGAGTTTGCTCGACCAATAAAAATTCATCGTCTAAAAAACCTCTAATGTGACTCTAAGCCTAGCTGGTATCTGTGTTGTAAAAATAGAATTCACCGCAAATTGATATATATTCAGTCCGGAAACTTTCGCACAAAGGCGTTCATAAAATTCTGATGGAAGTTGACGCCCCATCTACGCTAGGCACATCAGTTCACATTTGTGTCGACCTTTCCGGATGATATCTCATTTTAATTTCGGCGAATAGCAACTCCAAGACATTGCGCTGTTCTTCTTCCACAGTTTTTCTAAAATTGCCCCAATGTGATTCTGAAATACTCTGGCAGGGCCATCCATGCGGCAGGTACTTTATCTATAGGGTTCACAATATGGTAAGCTTTAAATAGCATTTGGGCATCTCCGCCCAAATCTGAACGATTTAAGCATTTATACGGTGGCAGACTGCTAATTTTTTGACTGGCGCGCTCGCTATATTTTGTGGAGGCTCTAGTTCTATTAACTAATGACAGCCCCAATGACACCAAGAATGAATCAATGTTATTGAGCTTATAGGAGTGATAAAGCAGTTTCCCCACCCATATCTAATAAGTTAATGCTTACGACTCCCTATACCCTTCTATTAGTGTCATCAAATTTAAAATTAGCCTCCATGTTAATTACCCATCTGAATATATATATATATATATATATATATATATATATATATATATATATATATATATATATATATATTCTTTATGATATCCATGCCGTTTTAATTAACACAGTATTCTTATAATTAGGAAAACAACATAAATAACAAAATGGATAAAAAGGCCATTTATTTCGTGAATACTAAACATCTCTTATTCAATCATACATATTTATACATTTTGGGTTTTCAATTGATTATGCTATTGGTAACAAATCTGACGTTATTACTGTTGTTTCTTGTTTTGACTAGTTGGTGAGTGTGTATGCGTTTGTGTTTGTGTTGTGTATGCGTGTTTGTATGTAAAGGTCATTCTCGCAGTATTGCGAAGTGATGTCTGAGATCTTGTCATTATTGTTTTGGTATCTTGAGAGTTAGCCATTTGTGCACATTGTTCCCAAGGCTTGCCACCGTCAGGAAAATCAGCTATTTCCGATCATATATTGGCAACGGGGCACCCTGTCAATTCGACCAATTTTCACAATTTTACATAAAGCAAAATCCGAAAAATTATTATTTATCTACGAAGCACTTTACATAAAACAACAAGCACCTGACCTTAACATTCAAAAGTTTCATCAACATGATATCCTCATCGACTGGCCAAGAATAACAAAATTCAACAACAATCTACTAGTATCCAGCCAAGAACCATTAGGCCCTCTACTAGAATCAAAAAACGTACAATCGGATTGGCAACAATGTGAAGTAGAAATAACAGAGGCGCATACGATGACAGAAGTCTCCAAACAATGTGAGCGTTTAACATTGCAATCAACATTAGCGTTGTAACCAAGCGAAAATAGCAATCTTGCGCAGCGGGGTGAAACGATCAACTATACTGGGAAAAATAGCACCTGTACATGTAACAGTGAACAATGTGCACAAATGGCTAACTCTCAAGATACCAAAACAATAATGACAAGGTCTCAGACATCACTTCGCAATACTGCGAGAATGACCTTTACATACAAACACGCATACACAACACAAACACAAACGCATACACACTCACCAACTAGTCAAAACAAGAAACAACAGTAATAACGAGTCCGATTTGTTACCAATAGCATAATCAATTGAAAACCCAAAATGTATAAATATGTATGATTGTATAAGAGATGTTTAGTATTCACGAAATAAATGGCCTTTATCCACTTTGTTATTTATGTGTTGTTTTCCTAATTATAAGAATATATATATATATATAGATATATATATACTCATACTATACTTATATTATATATATATGTTTTGGCTGGATAAAGGCTATTTATTTCAATCAGCCAAAACAAGAAATAGAAGTCAGATTTGTTACCACTAGCATAATCAATTGAAAACCCAGAATATATATATATATAAAACTAATCAATACGCGAAGGACTGTGTACTTCTTGCGCAACAATGTTCTCGGGATACTTAAGCAGAATAGCGATAAGACACGAAAAAAGAATAACTGAATTACTTGTTCCTGAACGATCCTAATATGCACAAATGACAACGAAATCTTGTTTTACCAGGAATATATTGTGAAGATCAAAATTTGTAAAAATTGAATGGATAATTAAAATGACAACAGCAAGTTGATAGACAAAATTACGCCAGTCAGAAGCTTAATTTACACACAATTGAAAAGTATAAATACTCGAAAGGATTTACACAAAAAATGTTCAAGAAATTAAACGAATATTTTTTAAATTATATTCATTCCAATCAGCCACGATGATTTAAATTTATCAATAATTTTTATTTTATTTTTGTCGGCGGAAATATCTTCCTTTAGACAACTACAGATAAAAGCAGATGCATTTAATAGGGAAAGTAAATAAAGATTTAGCTTTATAATTTATATTTATTTATAGAAAACGTCTTAAATGTTTTAAATTAAATATTCGGGTTGAATTAATTGTAATTGTTAAATCTCTTAGAAATGATCTGTACTTAAATATTACGTAATATTTAGTTTTAAATTAAGTAAAGGCGAAAATATTAACTGTCAAGAGAGAAAACTCTGATACAATTTGTTTGTCTCTCACTCCATGCGGTGGATTATAAACTTCTGGAGGAATAATGAGCCATACAATAAGTATGAATTTGGTATAAAATGGGGAGTTTATAAGAAAACAATAGTGTTATGGATATATAGGTATTTATATAGTTATCAAAATCTAGTTTTTGTATTGCCAGTCAATTTCTGAATGAGAAATCTAAGCGAAGTCAGTATGCGAAAAGGTAGTTTTATAAAAAAAAACTTTGAAACTATTGCTTGTCAGTGCTACCGTCCTGTGTTATAATATATACAAGCGATAGTAAGGATTACATTATGTAAATCATTAGAATATGTGGGAAAATTGTGAAAACTATTTTCAAATTTTCAGCCAAGCCAAAAAAACGAAAAATCTAAGTTGGTATGATTTCTGCCAACTAGTTAGGATCTGATACCATAATGTAGTTAAATAAGCCTTAATGACGTTGTCTATATGTTTAAATTAAGGTAATATTCAAGCAAGAAATCGAAAATTAAAGTGCTAAAAACTATTACTGAACTTACTTCAAGCAAAATTATCTAATCCTTCATCATCATCATCATGCCGAGCCATACAAAAGCCATAAGTGACTAATGTTTCACTGCCATATAAACATAAGAAGTGAAAATTATATATATATATATATATATATATATATATATATATATATATATATAACAACAGACATAACATTTTAGACATTGTTAGTGATATTTATGAGAGAGAATACCTAGTTACTATGAGTAAATTTATCAGGATAACTGACAGAAATGAGGCAAACTAAACCTCTCCGCAACACCATAAAGTAGCATAATTCCGAACTGTACATGGAAAACTCCTAATAAAAAATCTCTCTTCCGGATAAATTGCCCATGGCACCTTATACAATGCCTATTTTATACTGAAAAATGTATGTTTTACGGAATTGGTGTGTATATCAAGCTCGGAACATCGATTTAAATAATCTTAACTTTAGTTTAATAACTTTTTTTCGCACGGGATACTCAATTATTTGGTGTTTACTTCAAGCTCGCAATCTTGATTTAATGAATTGTTACCACCAACAGTGCAATCAATTAATGCTTAATTGTATTGCCCATATATATGTGTGACGAAAGCTAAAAACAGTTAATGTTTGTGACTGCATAGAAATTGTGCAGCCGACATTTGTGGTCAAGTACAATGTATGCGAGACTACTAGAGATGAGAGCCGCATATGTAATTTTGCTTTCCATATATATGAAATGCATCATCATCATCATGCCCAGCCATACAAAAGTCAAAAGTGACTAATGTTTCACTGCTATATAACCATAAGAAGTGTAAAAGTTACATAAATAACAACAGAAATAAAATTTTATTCAAATTACTAGTGAGATTTACGCGAGGGAGGGAGAGAGAGAGCGAGAGAAAAAGAGTACCTGGTTACTATAAGTAAATTTATCGGGATAACTCACAGAAATGAGGCCAACCAAATCTCTCCACAACACTACTATGGCCAAGTTAGCATTCAGGCAAGGCGATATCAGCAATACACCTTACTTGCGGATTTCACTGTATCACGTCATAAACAAACCAAACCTCGCAGATAACTTGGCCTTACTAATAAAAAAAGATTATGAAGATGATTCTACTAGACATCTGCAACAAGATCGCCACTGAGCTCGATTCGATGCCATATCGCTAAGGGTTTCTAACCAACAATTAGGATACGCACGAGGATCCCATCCTGGCAGACGAGTGGGTCCTTTGCACCCCAATTTGGATAGCGCGACTTCAACTGCCTGCCATGTCAAAATCTGCCCACCTAGTTTCTTACGCCAATCTGGTGCTGGATGACAGAACAGAGCTCTACTGGGCAATCAAAATAAGGGCATACGCAAAACATGATCGAGCAAACGAAGTTAATGGTGCCTTATTTGTTTTTCTAACGAAGAGCACTTATTGACAGATCCATAAATACGTCTACGGATGTCAACGTTAGCTATTCGTTGTTAGTAAAGAAAATGTGCTATACTTAAATACTGTTTGTTGCGGAGAACTAATATAAAGGCAAGTATGTATTAGGTGTTGCAAACCTAGTAACAAATTATTTCAGTTGTGACCAGAAGGATAAACCAAAGACAGCATGAACGGAAAGTATAATCTCATGCACATTCGTTTCGTGATTATTGGCGACTCATCAGTAGGAGCCGGTATTACGCCCTTTAACCACTATATATTTGGTAGAAGAATGTGGAATAATAGGACGGTACAATCTTCTAGACGAATGTGTAAACCTGCAATAGTGAAGCTAACATCATCTAAAGTCAACGGCAATGCGACTTCAACGCTAACTCACACTATATAATATATATACCGAGTCTGCAAAGGATACTAACACTATGCCTATTGTGTTAGTAATCGATACCAACATTATTGTACCGAAAAGGTACATGGTACTAACACTATGGTTTCTAAGTGAGTACATGGAACTAACATGATGGATACCAATGTATGCCATGTTGCACCGAAATTGATAATTTCAAGTATTTCTGAACATCTGTTACTCCAGTAAATCCATACACTCTTGCCTTGATCGATATCAGTTATCACATTTCGCGATAAGCATGACATCATTAAATTCAATATATAACAGTTAAATACTGTTTTTGCGGAGAACTAATATATATGCAAGTATCAAGGCCAGAGTGTATGGAATTACTGGAGTAACAGGTGTTCAGAAATTGTTGTAATTCTCAATTTCGGTGAACTATAGCATAAATTGTTATCCAGCATGTTGGTACCATGTACCGACTCGAAAACCATAGCGTTAGTACCATGTATCTTTTCGGTACAATAATGTTGGTATCCGTTACTAACACAATAGCCATAGTGTTAGTATCCTTTGCAGAGTCGGTATATGTATTACATAGTGTAACTTAGCGTTGAAGTCGCATTGTCTTAGACTTCATATGATGTTAGTCTCACTATTGCATGTTTACACATTCGTCTAGAAGATTGTACTGTCATATTTTCCCACATTCTTCACCTAAATATATAGTAATATTCATACTGATAGTCGCCAGTATGTGCATGGTTCCGTTCATGCCGCTACTGGTTCTTTCTGGTCACGAGCTAGACTAATTGTTTTTAGGTTCATAACATCTAATATGCACTGTATTTGCTACACTTCTCAAACAACGACGGTCGAATGTATGTAAGCGTCTCAAATCATCAACTCTAGCGTATAGTAAAACTGCGCGTACAGATGCATTGTAAACACGACCTTTAAGGCAGAGTGAAATACTCGCGTTTCTCCATAAATGGCGAAGGTTCGAGAAAGCTACTCTAGCTTTCGCGATTCTTATTCTCACCTCGTCGGACATATTGCCTAAGTTATTGATAGAGCTCCCAAGATATGTAAACCTGTCAACTATGTCTAGATCTTCATTCTGCAGTCGCAGCGTTGGAGTGAGTGGTGGGTGATCCTGTAAAAGTATCTTACATTTAGAGGGTGCGAATTTCATACCGAAAGACGGAACAACGTCTGCTAATCTATTCAAGGTGGCCTGGGCAGCATCTCGATTGTCGAATAATAGTACGATATCGTCTGCATAGTCAAGATCGACTAGTTTACCGCCCGGGAGAACTTCAACACCTGCATCCTGAATGTGTGGAAGAGTGTTGTTCATAATAGCATCGATTACAAAATTAAACAAAAAGGGGGAAAGTGGACAACCTTGACGAACACCACTGCTGGTTGTAAAGTTATGCGTTAATTCGTTGTAGACCTTAACGCGACCAGAAGTATTTGTGTAGAGAGCGCGTATAATATTAACAAATTTTGTGGGCACACCACTTTTCGACAAAATATGGAATAAACATTGCGATCCACCGAGTCAAATGCACCCTTGAAGTCTAGAAAGACGGCTATTGTGGGACGGTGATATAAATGTCTCTGTTCAAGAACTTGCCTTAACGTAAAAATATTATCTATACAACCTCGTCCTAACTGAAATCTGTTTGAATCAACCGTTGTCTGGGTGCTGGAGGACGCCGTTTAGCGCAACGTCTAACGCTACATCTGAAGTTGGTACTACTTAAATATAATCCGCGCAGCTATCCAAAAGCCGTTCACCATTATCGTTGCGCATCGAGCTTAAAATTTATCTTCCACCCAATTGAAATTCTGCATTACTTAAGCGCCCAACTTGGGCATTCATGTCACCCATAACCAAGACTATATCTGAACTTCGTGCTCTACTTATTAAGTAGCTTAGTTCGGAGTGAAAAGCGTCCTTTTATTCCTCTGTGTTGCAATCGGTATGAGCATATGTGGATACAACGTAGAGGCAACCTTGATAACGGTGTTTTCTTTTCAATTTAGCAAACTTCAGCTCGTGTGCTAAGAACATTACCAACGCCCCATTTAAGGCTTGAGAGAGCTCCGTGGAACCAGATATTCGAAGCCAATAACGCGTAGATTGGGTTGGTGTAACTAGTTATGTAATGTACGTAGGGTCCTGGATTCTGTTTTCAGGTACGCAGCATACGTCGATTTCTAATTTATCCAACGTACGTGCAAGAGCTTGTTGCCTAAGTTGTTTTGATGTTCACACTTTAAATGCGCCTACATTGAAACCTAACCTACTAGTATTAGATATTTGGTAACCAAATATTTGGCTCAGTGATATGATCTACACCAACCATGGTCATAGTATCATTGTTAGATTGAAAAGAGGAAGGGGAAGGAAAGGAGGAAAAATCGGAGATAAAGTAGCCTGTGGTAACTCGATTTCGCTTATCCAACCTGCGCGGCTCAGCAGATAAGGCGACACTTTTTATACTTCTTCTTTCTTCTTTACTTTACTTTACTGCGGCTGACTCCTTTTGGAGGATAAGCCGGCTCCATAGAAATCCCGGATTATACCTCTCCATGCCGGGCGGTTGGCAGCCATTTCGGAACATCAAACATTCCAACACCCGAAATAAATAGGTGTTTTCGCGCTGATACAGAGCGCGTCGCTTGCCGGGGACGCCGTAGCATGAACGGTATTTGTGACATTTCATGGAGTTTCTCGGGAATTTGGTACAAGTGATGTCCCCTCACCACTCGGCTTTTTGATCGAGGACGCACCTCTAGCCTTTGCACATCCAAGCGCAGACTGCAAGGCAGCAGTAAGTTGCATGGTTGCCGGTGGCTGTTGAGAGCTCATTCGCCATTCTGAAGTACGGGGTACTGTCCAGGAGTCCATGTAATCCTGTGGCTGTTGAACCCTTTTGTGGCGGGGAACACACGCCGAGTCATGGTGCCGTCTTCGGGCTCATGTGGTATTTTATAGGAGATCCGATTGCCGGTCGGAAATCCACCACGCCCTGGTGACACCACCGCCATAGCCCGGTTAGCCCATGTACGATCGGCCATCGAGACATGGTTGACACCGTCGTACCACGTTGAGGAGGGGATGGCCTTTACGACGGATGCAATATATAATCACTGTAATTTGTATTCTTCATGGATATATGTGGACTGTAAAAGAACATCTGTCCAGATGCAAGTGGTCGAAGTTTCCTTCAGCAGCCGAAACTTGCCCTTCACGTCTGTAACGCTTTCTCTAATTCCGTCACTACACATTTAACAATAAAAGTTACTGCATAGTTAGACCGAACTCGAGACTTCACATAAAATGGGATGATGGCTGTACCCCTTTTAGACCCGGCAAGGTTCATGCTACCAATCCCGGGTTGACTAGCTTGAGCCCGCCGGTCGTCAGGCCGGAATTTCTATGGCTACGGGCCATTGACTAGGCTGAGTTCAAGGAGAGTAATTAATTATGCGGAGGCTCTAAACTAGCGTGTTAAAACAAAATAGCAGCACCACTAATATGATTCAAAATAAAATTGATAAAAATATTTATTTTTATATATGTCACAGTTTCTGACAACTGTATAATATTAACACAAATGAAAGCGTAAATATATTTTTGTTAGTAAAAATCAAGTAAAATAGAACATATGTCTACATGAAATAACGCCTTTTGTTCATGCTGACCTTTGCATCTCATTTGGCTCTATTTGATCTATCGTTTTACTAAGAACGCCGTACTCAATATACCAATGCATAATGTTAGTTCCCGTAGCCAACTGAAATTATACATGTATGATTTAATATTTCCGGAAATATTTTTCTGTACACTGTTATGGTGTTTTATAATAAAAGTCAATATTTAATAGTCATTTACTGTTTTGTGTGAAGAATTATGAAATAATCAATTGTGTATTAAAAAAAGATAACAAATATAGTGTTATATTTCCATCTGTAAAATGGTTTTAAGGTGACGCTAAGTCAATGTTGATAATAAATGTTATGTTCACATACCTTAATAACACATGTGTTCCATTTCTAAAATGCAAATTTCCTTGTTTTAATTAACCATTGGCGATGTCATTTTATACCTCCAACATTAAAGGACTGTGGTGCTAGTCAGTCAATTCCATTTGATATGTAATATCTGTTGATTAATAATGAATGAATTGACTAGGAATGGGCGATCTAGTGTTTACATACAGCCCACACATTATTTCGAAATTCATGGTTTTGCGGCAGAGAAGCATCGGTGTATTGTACTGGTATAACGCTTTATAGTAGCAGTGGTAGTAGTATTACTTGGAGTAGTAGTGGTAGTAAGAGTAGTAGTAGTACGTAGAGTTGTAGTAGTAGTGGTAATAATAGTAGTAGTTATATTAGTAGTAGTAGTAGTACTGACAGTAGTAGTGGTAGTGGGAGTAGTAGTAGTAGTGGGAATAGTAGTACTAGTAGTATTACTGGGAGTAGTAGTGGTAGTAAGAGTAGTAGTAGTTGGAAGAGTAGTAGTATTAGTAGTTCTGGGAGTAGTAGTAGTAGTGGGAATATTAATAGTAGTAGCGAGAATAGTAGTAGTAGTAGTATTACTGGGAGTATTAGTGGTAGTAAGAGTAGTAGTAGTGGGAATAGTAGTAGTAGCAGTAGAGGGAATAGTAGTAGTAGTAGTAGTAGTAGTAGTAGTAGTAGTAGTAGTATTACTGGGAGTATCAGTGGTAGTAAGAGTAGTAGTAGTACTGGTAGTTGTAGTAGTAGTAGTAGTATTTGGAGTAGTAGTGGTAGTTAGAGATATTAGTAGTAGTAGTAGTAGTAGTGGGAGTAGTAGTAGTAGTAGTAGAATAAAATTCAGGTCTGTAAAAGGTTAACCTGAATCAGTGAAAAACCATATTTCTCTAGGGAAGGGCGACCTAGTGTTTATTTTAACCTTACATTTGGAATTGCATAGTTTTGCATTAAATAAACATCAGTATATTATGTTGATGTAATTCTGTGCAGTAGTAGTGATAGTAATCGGTGTAATAGCAGTAGTATTTTTAGAAAAGATGTTTTCATACAAATATTTCGCAAAATATCCTAAACATATTAAATGTCCCAATTAGATCTGTCTACAATACCATTAATTTAAAAGCAGGTATTCATATACAACAGTTTAATTAAAAAGATATGTGGAATTAATGTTAATATTCTTACAAAAATTATATTGTCTACACATTCTAACTCCATTTAAGAGAAATTGTATTTGGAAATAGAATTTACATGAAAAGTATTTGATTTTGTATCTGAAAAAAGCAGATAAATTTGCGATCATTACACACATCTGTCGTCTTATTCGATCATTCTGCATTAGCTAGGTAACAGCTTACTGAATTTCGGCTCTGTTTGGCTTTTTGGTAATTTATTTAAAGTTGCATCACTAGCTACCCTATTCTCGTATAAACTAGCAATTTCTCATTAAACTTTGAAAGAAAAAGGACAGGGTTCAACGTTTCTCAATGCCATGATATTCAAACTTAATTGACCGTAATTACTTTTGTATGTGAAATAAAAAATTTTAAAACGAAAGTTTCACATAACCTTTTTTAAACTTTAATTCAAGACAGAGACAATCGCTTCTTGCTGCTTCGTCTACGCCATCAACCAATGGACACGATCCTGGTGAATCTTCAGCTTTCTTGCAGATTATGTACAAAATTGGGTTTAACAAGGTTAGTAATCGTGATATGACCACTTTCAATTGAATCAATACATTTTTTCTAGGGAATTTGACGTTCCGCTACCTTCATATAATTAAACAATAACTTTAATCATGGCTGCGATCTTGATATGAACACCTGACCCATTATGAACATGCGTTTATCAATATCAACTAAGTATTGTATAATAGAAAAAAGACAACTCATCCAGTAGATCGGTTTTGTCCTTATTGAGAAATCATCACATACTGTCCAAAATTTGCTTTGAACAAGGCTCGAACCTGGGCAAGTCTTCGAAATCTGGCATTCTGTTGTTAGAGCATCATATTCCGAAGCAGACGTGCCCAGGTTCGATCCCTGTCCGTGGCAAATTCTGGTCAGTACGTGATGAGTTCCCAATAAAGACGAAATCGGTCTACTGGATGAATTGCATTTTCTACACTATGCAATATTTAGTTTATACTGAAAATTGTATATACATTATGGGTCAGGTGTTCATATCATGTTCCGCTACCTTGTTGGCTTTGTTAGTTGTTTGGTGTTTTAATTACCTTTTTGTTCTGTTTACAAGACCATGTTTCCGTCATTAGTGACCATCTCTTCAGTATAAATCGGGATTGATGCAGGTCTGATTGAAAATCTTGATCGCTTGGTTGAGAGCCACGGAATTTGATAAATGAAATTAATTAAATTTTGTTTGCCAACTATGTTTACCTAGTTCTCGCTCCATGAGGGTATACTATTATAGTACCTTTAACACAGACTCAATTATTCAGCCAAAATCTGTCAATACATCTTTGTCATTTTTTTGACAGGTATTATTGACCTTTCAGCTACCACTGTTTTATTTTACACCAATTATTGTCTTGTTTTTTCTATTTCAATGATTAATCTACATTTCGAAGTTGTCATCGTTGAAAATATGTGCTCATTAAATTAATAAAGCACTACTGCACTATTATTGATCTTAAATATTTTGATTTGTCATTCTTCAGCCTTTATTCTATTTGCTTTTAACTTGTTTTGTTTTATAACACTATTTATTTTTGAACGCTACCGTAGCATATTATGGTAATAATTTGGTCATTATCATTATTTTAAAATTTAAAAGTGGGTTTAGAAACTGTTGCGTGTTTCTTTCCAATGAAAGTATTATTTTCAATAATTGGGGTCATGCTCTTTGAAGCCACTACATATATTTTTTCATTACCTATGGTAATGCTAAAAATTAACTAATTTAACAGAGTACTGATCAGTGTTTTGATGACTACATGTGCGACTCCGCCGAGTCAGCATGGAATCGACACATTATTATTGGAATCATCGGTCTGATTGCTGCTCTATTCGGCATTGTTGCGAACCCCGTTCTACTGCCAGCGTTCAACACTAGAGCCAATCGTTCTGGAGCGACTTTGTATCTCACTGCCATTGCTGTTTTAGACACCATATTTCTGATAATGGCTACGTGTATATTGGTCGGCCCCAGTATACCGATTGATTATGCCGATCAACTAAGGACATACATGCTTTACTGCAGCCGACTTGTGCCTTTTGGTAGACCTGTCATGTTGTTCTGCGAACTGTCGGTTGTGAGTTACTTATTTATAAACATGCTAGCTGCCTTTTCCGCCTTAACTATAATTGCTTTTGCAGGATAAGTTATTCCGGCTAGACATCATTAGCACTGTGGTGCATTATCTTCAAGTGTGTCAAAAAGTTTATGCTACCCAGAAGATTGAATGAGGCCCGCACGATTCCTGAAATCCTATGTGTATTTCATTTTAGAAACGGGCAATTTAAATAAATTAAAGGATGTGCAACCGGATAATTAAACGAACATTGATTTCGTGGGCGGTGATAACATTTACTATAACCAAGGTTGCGAACATGATATAAACACCTGACCCATTAAGTACTTACATTTTGTCAGTAGATACTAAGAATTGTTTAGTGTAGAAAACGCAATTCATCCGCGGCAAACTGGCCAGTACATGATGAGTTCCTAATAAGGACGAAACTGGTCTACTGGATGAATTGCGTTTTCTACACTATAAAATTCTTAGTTTATACTGACAAAATGTAAAAAATGGAAAGTCTTGTTCCTTCGTCATTTTCAGACAATCAGCTAATGGAAGGCTTAAAAAAGAAGGGACAAGTGAAACCATCAGTGAGGCCAAAGTACATCACCTGAAAATGATGAAAATTCAAGATTTTACCGACCTAAGAGTGCTATCGTTGTCCCGTACAAGAAAAATGCGGTCAAATCCACAACAAGAAGGACAACACTGCGCAACGAGATTCATCTTTTAAAAATTTAAGTACTTAATAGGTCAGGTGTTTATATCAACTTCGCAACCTTGATTATAGTAAGTGCAACTGGATGTTGCGCAATTACGTGATTCTTGTTTTGGACAACAAGGCGTATTTCCAAGTTCACAATTTCTCTTGAGATATTTCGAAACTCATTAGTGGGTATATTTTCGTACACTGCAAGATCCAGTAAAATGTTATGAATATTTATATTAAAATTATTTTTTATGCGAATGTAACTTTACTATTTTTAAATCAATTTTAAGATTATTTACATTACCATTCCGCACATTTTAATATTTAATTTCTGGTTACATTCTATGCCATTCTGTGAACAAATAATCGAATAATCACTTAATTAAAATTTAAACCATTATAAACCAATGGTACAAAGCTTGTTGCAGGATGACCTAACTCACAGTTTTTAACGCTTCTGCCGTTTGCGCACAAAATACGGCAAAATTTATATTACCTCGCAGAAAAGTATCACTTTGTTTCTGAGTGGTTACAATGAATAAGTGCACAAAGTATATGCACATGACGACAGCTAGTAGGTAAGCCATTAGACCATGGGCGTTCTAAGTAAATCCGATACATTTTTTTCATGATAATGCTTAACCAGTCTATCACTCAGTCAGCTATACATCGGAATTGTACACTCATTTATCCAGACAACCAACTAGGTCTAGCTGTACTAATTCACCCTCCACTTCATTGGCAGAGTCGGCTGATACACCGCAGTATGCACCACTAGATCTAAACAACCATTAACTTTCGTTGACCCTCCTGATATATATATATATATATATATATATATATATATATATATATATATATATATTCATTGTACCCTTCCTGTGTGCAAAAACAAAAAGAAATTTTATCAGATATAAGAAAATTTTCTTTCTCATGGTCTTCTCAAATATCTACTCATGAACATATCTTTATATATAAATTGGAAAGCAAAACAAGATAGAAATATGTGAACAAAGAGAGTGTGAAAAATAGAAACCAATCAAATTGCGTGCGTCACATCCAGTTCAAGCTCAATGCTTGTACGTGCTTCTTCTGCTTACATAAATCCGGCTGCAATTTGTTTATCCATAAGGCTTCGTATGTGGCTAGCTCCCTTTTGTTTTTGCATTTAGTAATTACTTTGAATGCTACGTCTGGAGAACATACGTGCGATGTTTCGATGATGTGTTGCGCAATAGCAGACGTGTATTCACCATTTGATTTAAAACAGGCGTTCAAGTTGCAATGTTCTCTCATTCGAGTAATTAACCGTCTGGTCGATCGGCCTACGTAAGTTGATCGACAACTTGCGCATGTATATTGGTAAATAATATTTGATATCGACATTAACGGCTGTTTCTCTTTGATTGCTGGTAAAGGCAAGTGTATTTACCCTAAATAACACTCGTAGAATGGCTGCATTAAATGTGCGTGTTAAAGCTGCTTCCAACTTTCTTTTGTGCCATTCGAGAAACTGCATCCCCCCTTAAATGGGATGTTTAGGTAGACGGTTTTCTTTTATGGCCCATAATACGTCTGTTTCTGGTTAACTCCTTTTAATAGGTCCAGTTCAATTAATTGAATCAAATATCGAGCATTGTTACCAATATACATGCACCAAGTTAATCGTCGGCTTTTACGTAGACCGATTGACCAGTTATTTACTCGAATGAAAAACAGCTTGAACGCCTGTCAAAATGGTGAATACACGTCTGCTGGCTGCACAACACATCGAAACATCACGCATACAATGCAAAAACAAAGGGAGCTAACTTCCATACGAAACTTATATGGATAGCAAATTGCAACCCGTGTTTATAACAAGCAGAAAACGTACAAGCATTGAGTGAACTACAGATATGTTACCACAATTGGACTATTTTCGCACTCTTTGTTCACATATTTATATTTTGTTTGCTTTCCAATTTGTATAAGATATGTTCATGAAATAGGCCTATTTGAGAAGACCGAAAGAAAATTCTTATATCTGATAAAAAGAGTTTAGCACACACAGGAAGAGTACAATGGAAATTTTTATTAAAGCTCGCATTTCAAAAGAATATATATATATATATATATATATATATAATGTCCATTGCCTTCGAATATTACACAGTATATTTCTAATTAGGAAGAAAAACACATTAATAACAAAGTGGATAATGGCCATTTATTTCGAGACTACTAAACTTCACTTTACAATTTTTTATTTATATACATCCCAGGTTTTCATTTGATTATGTGGGTGGCAACAAATCTGACTCGGTTTTACTTCTATTTCTTGTTTTGACTGATTAGTAAGTGTGTATGCGTATGTGTCTGTGTGTGTCTGTGTGTGCCTGTTTGCATGTAAAGTTCTTTCTCGCTGTATTGCAAAGTGATGTCTGAGATCTAGTCATTCTTGTATTAACGGCTTGAGTGTTAACCAACTGTTCGTATTGCTGGCTGTTTCATGTACGAATTTTATTTTCCCTGAGTGTAGTCTTGCATTTCCCCTTGTTCCGCAATTTTGTTTTCTCCGCTGGGTAACAGCAAAGGTGCGGATTGCAGTGTTTAATGCTCGTATTGTTTAGAATTTTTTTATCCGTATATGCAGATTTTTTCCTCTTCAGTTGCCAATCCGATCGAATGTTTGTTGTGTCTGGTCTTGCCTGGATGCTAGTAAATTTTTGTTGGATTTTGTGATTTGTGGCCAGTCGATTAGATCATGATGTGGATGAAGAATTTGAATATTTAGGACAGGTTGTTGTTGCTTTATAGAAAGGGCTTCTTAAATATATAATATATTTTAATATTTTGCTTTATGTTGAACTGAGAATTCGATCAAATTGACTGAATGCCCCGTTTCCAATATATGATCGGAAATAGCTTATTTTCCTGACGGTACTAAGCCCTTTTTAATCAATTTCTGCGGCAAATGTTGCTGGATTCTGTTAATCAATTACTTCTTCGTACGTCCAATATATGTGCTACCGCATATACATGAGAATTTGTAGACTATGAATGATTTGGAAAGCGTTGGCAATTGATCTTTGGCATCCAACCTCATGATTTTCTGTGTGCTAAATTTGATATTAACATTACCACTGGGAAAATTCTCCTTGGTTATTCTATTTAGCCGCCGTGTAATTATTGAGGTTGGTACGTCGCCTCCAAATGGTAAGTTTAGGAAAACCTGCTTGACGGTATCCTCTTAAGTGCGAATCTGTCGCGGTCTGATGCTGACACCAATAAACCGCTCTGGGTAATTGTTCAATGGAAAAAATTTCCTCAGATAACCCAGTTCTTCCTCGATCTTGTGTTCAGAGCAGATTTTCCTGATTCTTTTTGTTAGGTTAACAAAGTTTCTTTTGTGAGATTTTGGCACATTGCTGTTGTAATGAATGTATTGCCCGGTAAAAGTGGATTTTCTATGTATGGCCAGTGTCAAATCCTCATTTTCTTCTCGAGTGCGTTTGATGTCTAGGAAGGAAAAACTATTGTCTTTCTCTACCTCGAGAGAAAATTTGATGTCTAGATCGGCTCCATTGGCTTGCTTGAGAATTGCGGATGGGCCTGCTGCTTCTGGGATGAACAATAATATATCATCTACATTCCTTTTGTATATATATGATACAATTCTGCCATAATACTTTGAATTAATATCATTTCCCCTGGTTTCAAGGTATTTGTCTTCTAGCGACAAACTCGACCTGAAAAACGTTTATTTCAGGTCTAAAGCGATGCCCACGGATGTACACCTGAAGACAAGACTGTCAGAAACACTAATTTACGTATTACTAAATATTACATGTCCTGTGCGGTTTTCGTAGGGAATGGGTGACATGTTCCTAAATTCGTCTGCCGATCACAGCATTGCTGGTTAATTCTAAGTGTTCCCAATATTGGCAAGATTGATCTCGTAGATCAGTTCTACTCGCTATCGTATTTAATCTGTTTGTATCTGGAAACAAAGTATGTCTGAAAGTGTGATCAATGCTAAGGCAACAAGACTGCAGAACAATATTTGGAAGACAACAGATATGATAACATCGAGTAATTCCGAGAAGGTATTCTTCATATTTTCTATTTGATAAGTAACATCATTTTTTAGCAGATCTTTCACAAAAAAGTCACGTAGCTCATTGAGAGACAGGTAACTTACTGACCAGACCAGAAAATAGATTAACATAAAGACAAAACATGCAATTGTGTGGGTCGGGTGGCCTACACGTAAATAGCCAATGAAACAGAGTGAAATTAAAGCAGCGCTTTCACCGAATATGAGATACGATGGGTCACAAAAGTTCTACACAAATGAACTGGCAATAATTTAAGTTCATATTACCTTCCCTTTCGTAAATGCGCATCGTTTCCCATCAATGCCCTATTACTAATAGAATTGCATTTTACATATTTAAGACATTTCATAACATACGCATGTATTTCACATTAACAAATAGAGAAACGTCTGAATAATAAACATATATTCAGAATATTAATTATGTATATATATATATATATATATATATATATATATATATATATATATATATTACATTGTCAGTGTAAATTGGCATCAAACCGAGCTCAGATGCGATAGTTTTGCAAATTTCTGCCAGAATAATCTTGTACAATTTCTTTTCTTAATTGGTTAGCGTTTACTTTGAGGTTTGGCTTTGTTTATGAAGCGATATGGTGAAACCCGCAAGGGAGTTGTTTTCCGATATCGTATTGTCGAATTTATGTTGTTTGAAGGTCTAAATTGCCTCGTTCCTCTGTTTTGACTTTGTAGTAGATAACTTCAACTGAACTGGATCCCTTATTTCATAAATCCCTCTCCTTTAACAACGATTTTTAAATGCGTTTTTTTGTATTTTTATATTTAATTATTAGTTCTATTTATTAAGAGACATTTCTCTCATGTTTATCTGGTATTGAAACATCAGTTTTTAAAGGCTGTTTTAATTCCATCTATGATAATGAGGATAAAGACCTAATGGAGCATCGATGGATAATAAAAATTCGGCTGTGAGAATGACTGCGGACAATACTTGAACCTATGAAAATTTTGTGTGGATTCGGATTACTCATCCTCTATGCCCGACGTTTTGATTCTTGAGTTAAAAATATTTCGAAGCCGCTCCATCTTATCTGGAAAAATAAAATGTTCAAAATTAGATGACCCAAAAATTGCCTAGCATGGTCAAATAAAATAAGCAAACAAGCATCATTTTGTATTGCACTAAAAGTGGTACCAGAATAAGAATATCTTTTTCTTTATTTTGATGTTGATAGCGAATTTTTAGCAATAGGCTGCAAATAGAAGAGTATTATTTTAAATCAAGGTTGCGATCTTAAAATCAACTTAATTCCAATTATATATTATGTTTGCATTATAAACTAATCACTGTATAGTGTAATCCAAACAGACCGGTTTAATCTCTATTGGGAACGCTTAAATTATTGTGAAGAATTTGCCGCGGACAGGGCTCGAACCTGGGCACGCCTGCTTCGGAGTTTGTGACTTTAACCACTGAGCCACTCCGTCGCAAATTCCGAACACTACATAAAGAGTTCCCAATAAGGACGTAACTGATCTGCTGGATGCATTGCCTTTTCTACATTTGCAGCCTATTGCTAAGTATTCATCATCTTTATTTATAATTTCGTATTATAATACCCGTTAGTATATGAGTCATCGCCTTAAAAATTTAACTTTTTTCTTTTTGTCTATTATGTATACGCACTTATATTTCTCTCAACAGGTGTGGTTAGTGCTGGCTTTGCTGGCCAATCGGATTGTTTTCTTGAGCTCCGGTTCACGAACGTCGTCTGTGTGTACCAGGGCTCAATCGGCAAAAGTGACAATTGCTACCCTTCTAATAACCGCTTTCTACACCGGCTTCTTCTTTTTAGAGTACCGATTGGAGCCAAGTCAGTTGAATGACAGTGCTCGCCTCCTATACACTGATATAGGTCGAAGTGAACAGTACCGGTAAGCCGAATGTGGATTATAATTTTACATTTAGTCAAATATAACAATCAAAATTTCGCGGCAAATTTCAAATACCTTTTGTTCGTTGCATACATATGCCAAGTTGAGAGCACTAGAAATTTTGTTTATCTGTTGAGCCAGAAATTTTAATAACCTAGATTTCGTATATTAGTCTAAATGACTTACTGTTAGCAATCCTTGATTTCTTGTTGTGTTCAATCAACTTTTCGCAAGAAGTTGGATTTTTGGCGGGACCAACAGTAATTCCTTCTGTTAGTACGTGCTTAATGCGAAATAAATTTTCATATTTGTCAATATTTGAAAGTTGAAATACCAGTTGTCTGATTCCGTGGACTAAAATAACATTAAATTTCTTTTTATTGCAGGGTCCATTATTTATTGCTGAACTTAAGTTGAAGCTTATTGCTTGTTATTTTTGTCTAATATTTATTCGTTAATTTGAAGGACTTCCTCCAAATCGACGCTTTGAGCACCGGTAAATAATCTTAAGATATTATGCTGCATCCACATATATTTAAACTAGTTACTCCTTCCGTGTTCAATAAAAAATGTTTTTTTAATTAATAAGTGTGCCTTTGTTTTTCCCGGCCGTGACGTAAGAGCCGTTGTATACAGCCTCAGATCTTATTATTGTACGATGTTCATCTTGAGCACTGAGTCAACTTCACGTATGAAGGGTAAAACCCTATTAGTAGGCACAGATGCGTTAGAAAAGGTATTAGCAACAAATGCGTTACGGGTGAAAAATTTTACCCCTAGTAACTAGGTATTCTTTCTCTCTCCGTCTATCTCTCGTAAATCTCACTAATAATTTATCTAAAATGTATTTATTTATTTATTTATTTTTCACTTCTTATGGTTGTATGGCAGTGAAACATTAGTCACCTTTGACTTTTGTATGGTTGGGCATGATGATGAAGAAAAATATTATGCATTTTTCCTAATTTTCGGAATTTATCTATTTTCCAAGTCGATTTGGTACTCATTTCAGCAAACCACTGGCTTACGTTTCGGTGTTACATTTCTTGTAGCATTTTCAAGGTCTGATGGAGCATATTGACTACATTAAAAAACGATAAGTAACCACAGTTTTGAAGCAAAATGAACCATCTCGTTCAGTCTTATTTATTTATATTTCTTTTAAATCATCATAATTTTAAAAATTAAATTTATTGCATTAACGCATACAAGCACTTGCCTATCCTGCGCGAGTGTGTACGCTTTATTTAAGAAAAACATATTTAGTTTGTGGTAATATTTGGCTCTTGGCATCTTAGCGATTCCCTGTATTCCTTTCTTTCTTGAATACATTTGAAATAATAAAACTATGAAACTGCAACTATAATTCTTCGAATCTACTTTTCGCGTACAATTATTATACTGATTCGGCGTTACCTTTTACAATTATTTAAACAAATACCTATTTATAGATATTTTCATATTGCCGATCTGGCATGAAAATGACATGGATTGAAAACAAATCTTTCTTATACACTATAATTTAGAGCAAAGTCGACAACTCCTCAGCAGTAGTTTGTTCTACCGGCGAGGTTCGATCCCATGACCATGTACATCACAATCGTATGGCTAAATCCTGCTTCAGGGACACGTATGGATTGCATTCGATAATTCAATAGCTATTTAGATCAAACGAGCACACAAATATATAGACAACAAATCATAGAATGTACAAAATGTAGCGTCTCGTGAGACCACTACCGTCAGATCATGTTGTAAGCAAATTTTTCATAATAAAAAGTGATGGCTCACGCAAATGATTCCAAGTCATAGAAACACAGATCCAACGCTAGAGTATGCTACAACCAAATTTTGAAGAGAGCACGGTATGAAACTCCATAAAATCACTTTTATCTTTTATAAACAATATCAGAGTTTAATGTGACATGAAAACTCACTGAAATCACACCATTGCATGAAAGCAAACAATTCTAAAACTGTGGCTTAAGCATAAAATTATCCTCGCGTGCATTTCGCACCTCTGATTAATCAATATATTGAGGGCGTCGTAACTAGCAACTAGCAGGCCAACGTGAAAAGCCTAGCAATAGACAATTAATTATCTTATGCCTGCGTCTAACCTGTGCACACGTATTACTAAGCTTTGCAAAATTGAACGGTAACAGTCAACAAGAATACTTGATTTATGGTTGGGTGGTCCCCGACGATTTATATATAGGTGAAAATCATTCTGAGTCATATTGCCGCACTGACTTCCTGCTCTAGCTTCATATGTGTTTTTGTTGGGGTCTATCTATGCCTGCTCCGAGATTTTGTCCACTTACAGCTGGAAACGTTAGATGAAATGCAAATGGCGAAGCTACATCCTAGGCACCGGACCATAATTCTAACACTATCACAGTAGGCTCTGTAGCGCCTGTGCGCGTTCGTAATTAGTTCAATGCAACGGCCCTTTGATTGTGGCCCTACTAAGGTCCACCGAGCATGAGTCGTTCTAAAGTTTGTTTACGTATACACAGTATCCTAATCTAAAGTAATGATTTTCATGCATAACTATTGTCGTTTTAAATTGTTGCCTATAAAATGTAGTTCTTTCGCGTGAGAATTATATGCGAGTATTTTTGTAAATACATAAATGATAATAGGTTAGACACTGTTTGATCGCGGCCCTACTAAGGTCCACAGTGCATTAGACGTGGTTCTAAAGTTTACTTACGTATACACAGTATCCTAATCTAATGCAATGATTTTCATGCATAACTATTGTCGTTCTAAGTTGTTGCCTATAAAATGTAGTATCTTCGCGAGTTAAATATATGCGAGTATTTTTGTACAAACAGGAATGATAGTAGGTTAGATACTTTTTGTAGAGAATCTATATATATATATATATATATATATATATATATATATATATATATATATATATATAATTGTTTGAGTAACAGGTGTTCAGAATTAGTTGTAATTCTCAATTTTGGTGAACTTTAGCATACATTGAAATCCATTGTGATTGTAACATGTATCGACTCGGCAACTATAGTATTGGCATCAGGTACTGATACAATATCCATAGTGTTAATAACCGAGACAGGCGTAGTATATATATTATATATATGTAGCTTAAGTCACATTGTCGAAGACTTTGTATGAAGTTTGCTTCACTACTGCAGGTTTACATATTCGTATAGGATATTGTACCATACATTTGTACCACATTCTTTACACAAATATAGTGTATTTATGGCGCAGTACCAGCTCCTACTGATGGGTCGCCAATAAGCAGGAAACAAATGTTCAAGTGATATTATTCTTTACCGTTCACACTGTCTTTGGTTCATCTCTCTGGTTATATTTGAACTAATTTGTTACTAGGTGCGAACCACCTAATATATAATTTAGTATGCCATTGAGTTTACTGATATTAAAGTTAAATGTGTTCAATGCGATTGTTTTAAGTTTCGCATTATAAATAATAGTTTGCGTTTGCTGAAAATTGTTGTTGGAAAATTAGTTTCATTGTTTTTAATATTTTCTTATATTTGCATTCATGACATGTATATCTTCATTGCTATTGGTTAATTGTACTTGAAACTGCAATGTACATCTCAAAATACGTGTTGTGTTCTTCATCTTCAGGTGCAGTCTTCAAAACGCAATTTGTACTGTCATGAAACTGTTCGTAACACAGATAATAGACTTATTGCTGAATATTTTTAAATATTTTTTCTATTCATATTCATGCATAATATCATTTATCCTATCTTTAGTTGTCTGTTTTTATTCCTGTCTGCGAATAATTAATTAATTAGTTCATTTTTGTCTCTAATGTTGGCTCGTGTTTGTAGAAATTTCTGTTGAATCTAGCCAATGTACCGGCTACATTGTCATAGAATTTGATTCTACCAAAAGGAATATACAATTTCCGCTTAATTGGAAATAAATTTATTATGATGCGACGATGTGCCACACCGATGCCTCTCATTATTTTCGGTGCTGACCTGCTTTGGATCCACGGAGCGCTTGGAAGTCGGTGACTGACAATGTTGTCCTTTCGGTTTCGGATTAGAATTTTCACTATCATACGAACAGTAGGCTCCCGTTTGTCTTTGTTGGTCCTTGAGTAATGCAGAAGAGACGGCTTGTATTGTCTGGAATGGAGCACGAACTATTCTGGAGCGTTCTGTAGAGTATTTGTTTATTCTTTGAGGCATTTGTTTTTCTCAAACCTTTTACTGGAAATTGTATACGAATTATAGATTAAACATTCGAATGAACTTTGTTCAAGTCTGCTTGATTTTTTTATGTTTATAATTTTGCTGAATCTTCTCTGCTAATTATGCATGCCTTCTTACTTCGGGAATATTATAAATTCTGGTGTATATGCGTTTACAGTGTGAGAATTTATGAATAATGCAGATATTTATAGCCCCATATCTCATTTTGATTCCATTAGAGCGTTGTTGGTGATTTTTTTCGATGCTGTACTCTATTTTGTCAATTAACTGGTGTCTAATCTTTGTGCATACCTTTAAATGTAATGCAACATATGCAATTTTAATATCAATTATATCGACTAGCCATGTTTTGCTTCGAATAAACTCTGTTGGGAAAGCAAATACATATTAGCCATCGAGTCACCCTGCGGCAGGGTGGCTCAGTGATTAGAGCAACAGATTCCATTACAGACGTGTCCAGGTGCGAGCCCTGTCCGCAACAAATTTTGGGCAGTACGTGATAAGTTTCCAATAAGGACGAAACCGGTCTACTAGTTTATTCTTACTTCGATTTTGGATAGCATAGAAGATTGAATTATTTGCAGCATATCATCACTCACTAAGTTGACAATCAAAGGCGACATGTACTGATTGTCAACTTAGTGGGTAATGTGTTTGGCATTGAAAAAGATTTCCGTATCCGGAAATCGAAATATATGCAAAAATCATCATGATGACAGTGGATTTAAAATATTTCGGTACGCAATCCGAAAATCAGGTAAATGATCTTTTCCCTGTCGCGCAACATGTTTCTTTTAAATCTTACTAGTTTAATTTGTTACTAGATTCGCAACAACTAATACATACTTGCATATATATTAGTTCTCCGCAACAAACAGTATTTACCTGTTATACATTGAATTGAATGATGTCATGCTTACCGCGAAATATGATAACTGATATCAATCAAGGCCAGAGTGTATGGATTTACTGGAGTAACAGGTGTTCAGAAATTGTTGTAATTCTCAATTTCGGTGAACTATAGCATAAATTGATATCCATCATGTTGGTACCATGTTACGACTGGGAAACCATAGTGTTAGTACCATGTACCTTTTCGGTAAAATAATTTTGGTATCGGTTACTAACATTGTAATAGCCATAGTAATAGTATCCTTTTACAGACTCGATATATATATTATATAGTGTGAGTTAGTATGGAAGTCGCATTGTCGTAGACTTTATATGATGTTAGCTTCACTATTGCAGGTTTATTAATACTCTGTCTAGATTGTACTGTCCGCCATCCTCATATTTTACAAAATATATAGTGGTTATAGGGCGTAATACCGGCTCCTACTGATGAGTCGCCAGTAAGCACGAAACGAATGTGCATAAGATTACACTTTCCGTTCATGCTGCCTTTGGTTTATCCTTCTGGTCACAACTGAACTAATTTGTTACTATTATTATAATCAGGGTTGCGGTCTTGATATAAACACCTGACCCATTAATTACTTACATATGTCAGTATAAACTAAGAATTGTATAGTGTAGAAAAGGAAATTCTTAGTTTATACTGACATATGTAAGTAATTAATGGGTCAGGTGTTTATATCAAGACCGCAACCTTGATTATAATAATTGTTATCACTACCCGCGCAACCAATGTTCGCTTAATTTGTTACTAGGTTCGCAACACCTAATACATACTTACTAGTTTAATTGTCTCTTCTACATTATAAAATGCTTAGTGTATACTGCCAAATGTATGTATATAATGAGACGTGTTTATATCAAGATCACAACCTTGATTAAAGTATCGTGCTCCTTGTTTGTTTTATTTGTTTATTGGATCAGTAATCTGATGTATCATTGGCTGCGTGTTCCGCTTGAGATGTTCATTCCCTATCTGGGCGTGCTTGTGTCTGTCAGTATCCTCGTCACGAAGATGACTGACCATCAGCCTTCTAAATGGCGTGCTGTTGCCAGTCTCTGCACAGATGTGGCATGTGGCTCTGATGGGTGCTGCGAGGGCTGTTCTAATAGTCACACTTGTTCTATGAGATGCAATCCAGCAAAGCGGCGTCGTAAACGAGGGAACGCTTACTGTAAGCAAACTGATTTGATAGTAACCGATCAACCGTTTGATGATAAGTTGACACTACACCAGGGCGATAAGTCAGGTGTTGCTGATGCACGTCGCAATTCTACAAACGGTACCCTCTCATCGCAATTACCTGGAAATGTGTCTTCTGCTTGGCTGCACAATTGTGCATGCACTGGGTGTGCTGTCTCCCAGTCACCTGCTGCAAAACGAAAAGAGAAGTTGTACAGTGACGGTAATTGCTTGTG
>JAQBSW010005662.1:0-55417 GCA_029291075.1 Eudiplozoon nipponicum
TAGGCCAAAAATGGGATTAGGTAGCTTCCTAATGGCCTCAAGCTTAGGATAAATCCGTCGCTGCAATTCAGAAGGTAGTTTAGCAAAAACCTTTGACAGTTTTTGATGACTGTCATAATCAGGAAACGGGGAGAAAGCGGAGTCTACGCGCATAAAGAATAGCTCACTATCTCCATCCCAAACAGGAACATCAATATCTAAAATTGGACCTGACATTTTAACAATCTTACGGGATCTTAAAAGCATAAATTTATAAGCAATATGAAAATGTATATATAAATGTATAAATATATAACGAAACGCTTACCCACAAACAGCTTCCACTGTTGCTTGATATTGTCCAGTACAAAAGGAAAAAACGAACAGAGGCCCCGATGGCCTTTGATGACAATGTATTATTATTTCAACACAGAACAGCGTCACTCCTTCCAAAAATTGAAATTGTCCCGTAGGGAAGACAAACAAGGGCCCGTTGCCAATGAATTATTATTTTCAACAGCAAGAATAACACACTGCTTCCAAAATTTGAAATTTTCCTTTAGGGAAGACGAACAGAGGCCTCGTTAGCCTTTGAATGCTCACACCACAAATTCACGAATATATACCCAAAAAATTTTTTGAAAAGCCAGGATCAGGGTGTTAGTCGATTTATCCGGTAAAGAAAGCACAAATGTCAATCTATTATTATATCCTCCAATACACACCACGAATATATATATATATATACCCAAAAAAATTCAACAGATGACCACGATTTATCCCAAATAAATGAAAAAGGAAGTCAATTTTATTTATACCAAAAAAATCAGAACAATAATCACTATCCTGGCGCGGTCGCCAATTTTGTAAACGCCCCGGCTTCAAGTAAATGCCGTACGACGTTACAAACTCGGTTAAGGTGCTCTGAATAGAGATTAGTTGCTGATATGGGGGCCCTTAAGAGGGCCAGGTAATACGTTCACTTGAAGTCTTCCGAAGTGAAGATGTCCTAGAGCCTTGGGTGGACTCTGGTTGAATGTTGGCTCCCGTGGTTGAGCTGTGATCGCGTTGTGTATGGTGTCATGCAGGTCCTGCACTCAATTGGCTCGTCTCTCTGGTATCTCGCATCAAGACGAGTAGGGATTGACAACCGGTAAAGTGCAATATGCGCTGACAGCCGATCAAGCAAATACGCGAAGCAGGTAGAATGCAAATGTCACAACTGACTTGCATGGTAAATTACCGTGCTTAAATAGCATGCAATGTGTGCTTGCATACTATTGGTTAAACGTCGTTTAACGTGGTTAAACGGCAATTTGCTTTTTTCTCATTGGTGCAACGTAAATAGATTTGAATTTTATTTACGCAATATGTCACCGATTGATTTGTGTCGTTACAGTCTCCCGCCTGCTAAGCGATCAGTAACGAGCTGGCAAATATTTAAAACGCCATTTAGCATAACTGGACTGCAAAACACATGTAATGTAAAACAAACACAGAGAGTAATGTCTCCCATATAGACGAATCCACGATGAATCTCGCGACTCGGGTGAACTTGAATACACCTAGTACGTCATTTGTTGATTGTGCTCTTTCTCTAGTAGCCAGTACAATTAGGCTGTAATCTCTGCCGCTGGCGGTTTTTTGATAGTACCGTTATTACCCAACACACAATAACTAAGAAACTGAAGCGTCTAACAAACAATGCGATCTTATAAACTGTAAAACACCGTAATAACAACAAAGAATCAGAGAACGCCGCTAGCAGAATTACGTCAATTCAACTTCCTGAAAAAGAAGTGTCTTATGTCATGCTTAAATTATACTATTAAGATATACATATATACACATGCATATTCATGTATATATATATATATATATATATATATATATATATATATATATATATATATATATATATATATATATATATGAAATACAAAAGGAGGAATAATGTTAAGCCTAAACAATATGAATGCCTACGGCCAATTTTGGATTCCGAAATATACCAAAAAAATGTAATAACTTTAGCCTTCTTATCATCGTAGTACGAATAGTACCAAATTTAGATAAACAACAAGACCTGCAACTTACCTCGCAAACGGAACATCTCGACGTAATGGGGCTTGCAATACGGCACACCTTCCAGTGCAGTAAACGTACCAGATCTGTATATGTTGTGAATAACAAAAATAATCAGAATTGCATTTAACAATTTTACATAAGAAATTTATTAATTATAGCAATTGTAAATAGTTTAGTCTGGATTTACGTTAAAATAAACTATTAACATGGTTTTATTCAAACAGGATTTTGGCCAAATTGTTAGGGAATTCTTATTTGTGCCAGATACCTATCCGAAAGTAATAATATACATACATTAAATATATTTAAGGATAACATATTATATTAAAATTTATAGTATAACAAAGTAATAAATAATAAATCGAATTTGTAGTTGAATTTGTGCACTGTGAACTTAAGGAGATATCTAGCACCAACAATAATTTTAAATAGCTGAGGCAATATGACAATATGATATAACGTAGAATTGCACGGAAGATCTCAAGAGCAGATATAACACTTGATAAATCTTTAAACCTAAAACTGATATACAGATAGTTAAACAGGATGTGATTAGTAAGAAAGGATTAATTTCACTAGACACTGAAACTGGAGTGTTTAGCTTGAATAAATTTGATGTATCTCATGTATAATTGAGCTCTTTGTTTCAACATAGGGGGCTATAAGACCCACGTAACGAAATAAAGTAGGTATATCCGCTGAATTACTCGCTGGTAATGCAATTCTAGAGCATGCGCATATTGGTACAGAAAGCACTTTTGTTTAAATCAAGGGTGCAGAATTGAAAAAAAACCAAACCCGTGTTATCCAACCAGTCGCACATTACATGAAAACGGCTGTCAGTCGCACACATTAATAATCATCTTCAGGGTACGGCAGCAAACCGGCTAAAGAAGATCAAACCACAATGAGAGCCTAGTATACGAGTAATCAGAAATTCGGTTCTCGCTGCCTCATTGTAGTTTAGTATAACAAATAAACATAAAATGTTAATAATACAGCTAAAAGATCTCTGCCTTTAAATGGACCAGATGTTATTGTTAGAAAAACATAGAGACAGTCACTAAAATGTGTGTGCTGTTGATAACCTGCATTAGCCATGATTCTTAAACAACTATGGCCGAATGCTTTTCAGTGTTTAAGACTTGCAACTCTAAGGAACCAAGTCTCACTAGTGTATAGCAAAACGGTACGTACAAATGTGTTATACTCATTAGCTTTACGGCAAAGTTTCTCTATAAATAGCTAAGATTGGAGAAGGCTACTATTGCCATTGCGCCAATCATTTTCACCTTCAAGACATACTACCAGAATTTTTATACTGATAAAAAAAATATGTGAACCTGTCAATTACTTATAAGTCCTCATATTAAAGCTGCAGAATTACAGACAGTGATCATTCAGTAGCATCTTACATTTAGAGCGTCTAACTTTAAGTTGAAAAACGGAACGACGAACGTTAATCCAGTCAAAGTGGCTTTGGCAGAATCTTTATTACCGAATAATAAACAAATAATGTGCCGAGTAACGGAATTATGAAAATCAAAAACATACACAGAAAAAATCTTAATAAGAATACCAATAAAAATAGTATTAGAAATAATAATAATAACAGCAACGACAATAATAATAGTTAAAATCATAAGTTTAAAAAATAATAACTTTAATGTTATAAATAATAATAATATTTTAAAATAATAATTGTTATTATAATAAGAACAATAAGAACAATAATACTAATACAATAATGTAGCTTTTTCTTTCACGATTGTTCTCAGTAATGTAGGCTTTCTACATTTCGCGAAACGGTTTTATCCAAGAAAAGAGTAACTTCGACGAATCATTAGGCTAATTTGGTACCTAATAACAAATGATTACAAAAAGGATCAAAAAGTAATCTATCAAACATAACAGCGACCCAGGGTGGTTATACAATGCTACGGGACTTTTTCAATCAAGCACATTGGTAGTTACGGAGAAGAAATATCTATGCAATCATGTATAAGGTGTTGCGCACCAATTTAAACTTGATTAAGGACTTTCCCCAGCCATCATTTCTTTATTGTTAAAGATATTAAACAACATTTTGTGTTTAATTTAACAATCGATTATTATTAATTTAATTAAACATTAGACTACTGCGACATTTATATTTTGTTTAGGTGAAATTATTAGATTTCAGACCTTCTTTTTAAGAAATAATTATGGATTTGTACTTCAAAAGAAAAATTATTCAACCAATCAACTGAGAAGATCTTTATTAAATTGGGATAACTGCCAATTTGATTAATAATAACAGAAATCGTGAGAAACTTTGTCATTGCAAGCACAAATATTTTATCCAAATTCAAAATAACCAACATTGCCGTTTCAATTAAAAGTTACGATTCAGATAAACAAATAATTCAGATTAACATTTGAAATTTAAAAGAATTGGATTATAAGATTGAAATTGTACATGGAATGTATGTTTCATAGACAAAGGTATCGGAAAGTACGACAACCGAACTGGTAAACGGACCAGTAAAGTAGTAGCATCATGATGAACAAATTTAAGTTTTAAAAAACATCAACGCTTCATAATTAATGCCAAAAATTAGAACTAGTAATTATTAGTAAATAGAAATTAGATAGTTATGAAATATATATCGTGTTAATAATGTGTGGCAGTGTAACTAGACGAAGTACACACTATCCTTATTAATATATTCTAGATAAAAGAAAGCTTTATCATATATATTAATTTGACACATTATTAATGATAAAATTTAGATACAGTTTGTTGCAGAGACTTAATGTATTAGGTGTTGTGTAACTCATGACAAATTAGCTCAAACATGACCAGAAGGATAAATTAAATTCAGCATGAACAAAATATATAATCTCATGTAGACATGCCTTTCGTACTTTCTGACGACTCATCAACTGGAGCCGATACTATGCCCTATATACACTATATATTTTGTCCAGAAATGTGAGACCGGTCGACAGTAAAATCTCCTATAGGAATTTGTATTTGAACAGTAATGGAGTTCACTTAATATAGCGTCTTCGACAATGCGACTCACTAAATATAAGGGCACCAACCTACATAGAAATACATTGAGTTGACATCCTTTACAGGCTCCATATATATTATATATATTGAGGTGGCTTTTAAGTCGCATTTTTAAGGTAACTTTATTACAGATTGAATACATTCGTATAGGAGAATGTACTGTAAACATATCCCACATATCTTGACCAGATATAGAGTGGTTATAGGGCGTAGTACCGGCATCTACGGATGAGTCGCCATTAGGCACGACACGTATGTGTA
This sequence comes from Eudiplozoon nipponicum, assembly GCA_029291075.1. Taxonomy (NCBI): domain Eukaryota; kingdom Metazoa; phylum Platyhelminthes; class Monogenea; order Mazocraeidea; family Diplozoidae; genus Eudiplozoon; species Eudiplozoon nipponicum. The sequence goes on from JAQBSW010005662.1 coordinate 5,384, forward strand.
CTTGATATTTTACTTATCGTTCATGCTCACGTTGTTTTATGCTTATGGCCCTAGTTAAGCTTATTTTTTACTAGGTATGCAATACTCAATACACAATTGCATAACTATTATGCCGACATGATCGATTAGGGAATATAATGCGAATAAGAGACGACATAAACGGTGGAGGAAAAATCACTATCCTCAAATGTAATGATAATACAGTCCTGTTCTACTTTAAATCCGATTCGAATAAGATATGCGCCATTTTTCTCATAATTGATCTGAGTATAACATTTTTAACTAGCACAGTTAGGTTAGATAATTTTGGATTGATGTTTATCTCAAGCTCGCAAACTTTATTTAAGGAAGTTATATCAGCACTAGCGCCATTACGGATTGTTTATCGTAAGAATGTGCTATGAGTAAAATAGATATACTAGACAGAATTGAACTGAAGGTGATAAATTAAACTTCAATCATTATTTATATGAAAAAGACCTCCCACAGAGGCATAGACCGGTTAATTCTTTTACAAAAAATGTAGACTACCAAAATATAAAAAGGTTGTCCTATAAGACTAATATTACCGACGGAAAATTCTCAGTTCCATGCACTAGCTCAATGATTTGTCTGGATATTTGCATCGTTGCATAAACTCCAAGAATGCTGACGCATTTGAGCTTGTAAACAGAATACAAAATATAAATCCAAAAATTAAAATACTCGTGTGTTTTGATTTGGTGTATTTATTAATAAAGTTCAAATTGGTGAAATTTTGACGATACAGTCTATACAGCGGACCAAATTATATAAAAATTACCTGCCCCAAGTCATATTTATCGAAAACTTCTTTTTATGGACAAGAGATAGGAAAACTTGATTCCAAGAAAACGCTCATAGAGGCGTATTATGTAGCAATAGAGAACCATCTATTTTCAGCTTTAACATATATCTTCTTAGGCCATATTGTAAACCCATTAATAGCTATTCCTTGCTCTTAAAAGCATATCACAATCACAAACTCTGATCCAAAATTCCAACAAAGCTCAGAAGAATAACCGTTTTACGTAAGAGCACAGAAAAGACGATTGCCAACCTTACTTATGTGTGCAACGCGAAATATTTATTGTAAATACTAAAAAATATAATAAACACAAATAAACCTGGTCCACACAGTAATTGCTTTATATATTGGCAACATTTTTTTAAAAGAATTGATGAACTTGATATTTCAGATTTGAAAGATGACAAGGATATTAAGGCAGAAGCGGTCTGGTGTCCAGTGGCTAACCCAGACAACTGATTGAGTATGTAATTCTATTTCCAAAATGGATGAAAAAATTGCGAAACTGTGTGTCTAACACAGGATTCGTTGCAGTTGCTTCGCTCGTAGCAAATATTTCGGATACAACAACAAATACAAGCTAATAAAGCAAGTGTAATATTTCCATTAGCCATTTAGTTTATACACCTGGTTGGTTATTCGCATAATGCAAATTGATATTTCACTATAAAGGTGCAACCGGCTTGGTTAAATTAGAGTGGCTGAAATTTAATTTACCCATTACATGAGTTAGATTATTTTTTTATACTCATCATGTGAAATTACATCATTGAGATTACCCTCACGTGTTAGGATGGAGATCCCAATAAATGAAATACACTCAACCTAATTCCATGTTAAATAGAGACATGCAAAGACTGACTAAAAATAAATTGTGTGAAAATTCACTTACACCACTCCAGCTATAATTAGGACTGACTTAGTTAATAACAACCACTATCATTAAATTAGATAGGCGCATGTGTACATGGATGTATAACTCATAATTACTCAGTTAAATATAATAAATACACACTAAAATCCAACTAAGTGAAACTGTAGTACATAGATGTTAATTGAAAATTTGCACGCGACAGACTTGTTATATTTTTATTATTTGAGATGACGTAATACCAGGATAATCTCAACAGATAGGGGAGGAGGAGAACGGACAAAAGATTCTAACTAGCCAGCTGACGTGGTGCCTGGTTCATAATGGCTGATCCGTGGTGAAACTTTAGACTTTCAGGTCTTCAGAAATGCCAAAGGTTTCCATCTCAAGAAACAACTAATCAAAACGTAAGTTGGCATATGATTGCAAGTTGATTATTGTGTGTCAGAGTTGGCGCAGTAGTATGACTGCTAAACCCAGAAGCAAATGTGCACCAGTTCGAGCCCCAGTCGCGAATAATTCTGGAAAAAACTTGACCAATTTCCTACAAAGACGAACCCGGTGTACTCGACCAATTTCCTTCGCTAACTTGTACAATTTGTAGCTGATACCGACAATATGCATTAAAATCCACTAATAAATTTCAAATTTTACATAACTTCCTCAGATGGCATGATGTCAATTCTAGAATGATAGATCCAGGGTGGCTAGTTAGAGCTTCAGGTCATAACGGATGCTAAATATATTCAACCTGAAATGAGACTAATCAAAATCATAAGTGGGTATATAACTGAAAATTGCGAGTAGTGTAATATGTTTACCAATGTTAGTTGGATCGTTTATACGGTTGCCCTCAGAGTTTAAATTTATTCTTTTGCTCAGCCATGACTTAAATACTTCTAACTCTGCAGTTAAAGTATTAATCTGCGTTGACAATATCCTGATGAACCATAACAAACTATAACAAAGAGCCGTTTTAGTGAACGCACGCTTTATTTTTAATTAACATTTTTTATAGGAATTTGCTTGCATAAAACGCGTTCCTCTAGTACAAAAAACTAACTAATTATTTCATATTTCTTATTCACTACAGATGCTCGACTGCTACTTCCATCAGTCTCTTGATTTTATTTAATCTTAATTCCTGTACTTCTGCGATGAATTTCTCTTGTATTCACAATAGTCATTGTAGCGTTCCAGACCACAAAGTTGGCTACCGTAACCTCTTCCTCGCAGGAATTGGTTTCGGCTCCCCAATAAAACAATTAAATGAAACAATGCTAGGTCAAACGGGCATTTTGACGAAAAGGGTGTTGCGCTCTGCGTCCACCCTTTCCACCCGATATGGATATAAAATATTCCAGTCCAATGGACTTCATCTTCACCACCATGACGTAATCCCCACACATATGCGGGTGCAAGTAGGACAACAGAATAAGACTTAAAGCCATGTGGCGTGTGCAGCTTGAGTAATCTATTGTAGGCGCTCCTGAATATATAAAATTGTGCAGTGATTGTGTGACCCAAGTATTACCAATTCATCTGACAGTCGTATATACCCTCCACAGACCATGGTTGCCGGAGCAAACACTGTAGATATTGTTGTTGCAAATAGAATGACTCGCTCGACCAAATTAAATTTCTCTCGCCAGGACCACGTGGCGTCATGGCACCCACAACGCAATACCCCTATCATAGCTCGGTGGACTCGGTCTGCCGTTGCATTAGTCTGAGGAGGATAAGTGGCTTCTTGGTGATGCTTCATATCAAGATTCTTGCACCACCTATCAAATTGTCTCGACTCGAACAGTGCACACCGGTCGGTAGCAATAACTTGTGGTGCACCAAATCGAATTAGCCAGAGCTCTTTTAACATTTCATAATCTTCTGTGATGTGGTTTGATTCAAGGTTGCAAACTCGACTTGTCGACGATGAACAACACAGGCTACCCGCTACGCGCCCCAGGCAGCTGACTCACAAAATAGATATGTAAGTGTTGGTTTCGTGCAATTGCATTGAAAGCAATTGGAGTGACCTTTCCTTTCTTTGAGGCATGCAACGTTGAATTGCAGTACAGTGTTCACAATAGCTACGGACATCTTTGGTCATACTGGTTCAATACAGTCGTGTCAGCAATGTTTCGATGAGGTGCCAAGTGTCAATACGTTCCAGCGTTTCATGACAAAAACAATCAATTCTGCTCGAATATGCTCTATGACAAAATATATAAACTTTTGTTGTTCCCATTATAGAACCATGCGTTACTTTTCAGTGACGGTATAGTTTTTCATCGTCTTAATGAGTGTAACACTTATATATTGCTCGGGACATCAGTCTTCTTATAACACGGCCCCTTTGCCGGTATCTGACGCATCTTAACAATTGACATACTAGCTACCAGGAAAGTCAAAATAGTTGCGCCAATTAATCTCTGTTTACATAGGATAAACGCTTCGTGGACCTCCTCCGTCAAACGAAAATGTCTCTGGGCTTTAGTCAACTTAGACAAGGGTTGCTAAAATCAAGCCTGTGATCTTGATATACCTATATGACCCACTAAGTACATACATTTGTCAGTATAAACTAAGAATTGTAAAGTGTAGATAAAGCCATTCATCCATTATCATTCGCCCGCAGCCACTGGCACCGCGCTAGAAGCCTGACACAAATTCGCACTTGTAGATAGTACCTTGTTTAATAGCCATTCAAGTAAGCTCCTCGGTTAGCCGTGAGCGCGTTGACCCGCCTGCATCTTTAATTGGCCGTTCTCTCGGAGATCTATACTGACGTTGCTGTCCAGTATGCGATAAATTGGTCAAGCTGTTGGTATCTTTCCATATTTAAACTGCTCCCAAGCTACTGGCTGCCGCAGCATTTCCCGGACCCGCTTTATATGCGGCGAAGCATTCTCAAAGATATGTTTCCACAGCCAACTATTGTAATGAGGCCTATCTGCGGTGTCTTTGTTCACGGTATGATGGACATCATCACCAAATTTTTTAGAGCCTGGATTCTTTCCTCCAAGCATGTTCGAAAGAGCGTCATATATTGTAGGATCCAGCAGCATAAACGTTATCGCCTCATGCTGTTGAAACCAAACAAAGGCTCAGTAAGATTGGACAGCCACCGCTTAATGTGTGCTATGGTACCAATGGGCGAGCTCAGTCGTTACTTGATTAAGTCTATGTAATTCCGAAAGCACGTCCTGAGGCATGGCACGCAAGTGATCCAATACTACTATCTAAGATTCTGCACACGCGAGGTCTGCTGGCAATTATACTTTGTCATCGTATGAGCCACTAAATCCCGGACAACCATGCGCACAATTGTTGTCACTAACGAGAAAGCTGGCACTCTCTCAGAGGCTCAACATATACGCTAAACTACAAATATGGCCTTTTCACATCCATGAGTGCAGGCATAAACTTAAAATATGACGACAGCCGGAAATAACCAGTCGATTCGTGCGTAAACACTGGAAGAGATTCCTCTGCTGCCACCTGGGCTCGACCGCCATTGCTCTGGTCATTCATATTAGTCGTTTATGCGAATTCCCACGGAGTTCACATTTATTGTTACATCCAGACTTCAATTAATTACCCCAAACTCTGCATTTAAGTTATTCATCTGTGTTGATACTATCCTGATCATTTCTTATTTCACTCTGCCTTTAAAGATCGTGTTTACAATGCATTTGTACGCGCAGTTTTATTATACGCTAGTGAGACTTCGCCCTTTAGAGTTGTTGACATTAGACGCTTAGAGACATTCAGCAATCGTTGTTTGAGAAGCATAGCTCATGTAGGTTACCAACAAAGTATAACCAACGCTGACATCCGTACACGTATTTTTTTAGATCGGCCAAGTTTTGCTCCTCGATAGAAAAATATATAAGGCTCCATCAATTACGTTGGCTCGGTCACGTTGTGCGTATGCCTTCAATTCGAATGACCAGTAGAGCATTGGTCTCTCATCTAGCTCAGGATTGGCGTAAGAAACAAGGTGGACAGGTTTTGACATGGCGGAAACAATTAAAGACGACTACATCTAAATTGGGTAATATAGAACCCACTTGTCTCCCAGGATGAGGTCCACGTGTGCATCAAAGTTTTTGGTTTGAATCACTGCGCGATATGAAATCGATTCGAGCTCAGTGGCGAACTTGTTCTAGTAGGATCGTCTTCGTAACAATTTTTAGATGAGCAATAATCTGCGAGGTTTAGTTTTTTTATTACGTGATACAGTGAAAACCGCAAGGAAGCTGCATTGCCGATGTTGCCTTGCCTTAATGCTGATTTAGTCATAACGGCGTTGAGTAGAGGTTTAGTTTTCCGCACTTCTACGCGTTATCTAGATAAATCTACTCATAGAAACTGAGTACTCTCTCTCTCTTTCTCATAAATAGCATTAATAATTTGTGCCTAAATTTTTATTTTAATCGTTATTTATAAAAAATTTTCTTGCTTTTTTACCTCTTCTTAAGGTTATATGGTATTGAAACATAAGTTACTTTTGGCTATTTTATTGCTGTGCATGATGATGATATCCAGCCCTTCCAACATATCACAAGAAGACACTTTACTGGGCACATGCTTTATTTTTAATCAATTATTGAGAGGAGATTGTTCGTATAACGTGCGTCCCCTTAGTTAAATGGTCTTAAAAATTCATTATTATTTCCTATCCACTTTGGAGGTTCGACTGCTGCTTCCATCATTCTTCTGATTTAGCTTCATATTAATTCCTGCACATCTGCGTTGAATTTCTCCTGTATTCACGTCCGTCATAAACGATCATTGGGGGAGTTCTCGGCCTCAAAGGTGGCCAGTGCAAAAAGTATGTTGCAGGGATGGCGTAGTGTTATTAGTACAAAACTCAGAAGCAATCGCACCCCAGTCCGAGCCACGGTTGCAGTAAATTCTGGCAATTACTTGACGTGTTTAAAAGGATAAAAACAATTAACCTGATAAATTGCATTTCCTTCCCTGTGAAATTTTTAGTTTGTAATGACAAAAAAACCAAAATCCTGCCATTCAATTTCAAACACACACAAACACACACACACATATATATGTATATATCCGGAAGAAGCAATACCGTTAAGGAAATATATATCATTAAAGCAATTTTGTGCAATCTTTTTACTGCAAAACTGCATCCAACTATAATTTATAGAAGCAAATTGAAAATTCATAAAATCAGCAGACGAAGCCCCACAACCAAGAGATAATAAGTGGAAAGAAGAGGAAAAACGATCTTTTAAACAATAGACATTGCACATCAAATGGCGAACACAGTGTGTCAGCAGGTATTTTTACCGTTTATGTAACAATATGTGCAAAAGTCGAAGGCTAACACAAAATCTGCCCACACATCGAAGAGCTATTAATAATGGAGAAAAAGAGGCAATTCCATTTTTAAATGAACAATTGTGCATGTATATATATATATATATATATATATATATATATATATATATATATTGTCGGTACAAACAGAATATTTCGTAAGATAACAAGTGCAAATCATCAACAGGAAAGGTATATTCCTTTCGTGCCCTAATCAGAACTCGCCAGGCATTGTAAATTATTTCAACTACTGACTAGCAATCAATACAGAGCAAACCGGAGTAGTTGATGAATTTCAATTTCTTTCTTAAGCTATAATTAGCCTATAACAACAGCAACATATTGTTGAATATTCATTTTTTTCCTAGGTAATAAAATATTTTTGATTTCGAAGCAAGACAAAACACTCTTGAATAGATGAATGCAAAATCTATTTGAGAATATTTTTCGTTGGATTTTTCTAAAATATATTGACTAGACCTAACTACTCAAAAATCTAAATTAAGCCTTAAATAAGAATGCGTTTCCAAATATAGTCAATTAAGGTTGTTCAGACTGAATTATACATTACTTTAATGAAGGTTCAGATCTTGATATAAACACCTAATCCATAATGTACATACATTTTTTTCATTATAAACTAAGTATTGTATATAATTAAACGAGCATTGGTTGCGCGGGTAGTGATAACAATTATTATAATCAAGGTTGCGGTCTTGATATAAACACCTGACCCATTAAATACTTATATATGTCAGTATAAACTAAGAATTGTATAGTGTAGAAAAGGCAATTCATCCAGTAGACCGGTTTCTTCACTATACAATTCTTAGTTTATACTGACATATGTAAGTAATTAATGGGTCAGGTGTTTATATCAAGACCGCAACCTTGATTATAATAAGTATTGTATAGTCTAGAAAAGGCAATTCAACCAATGGACCGGTTTCTTCATTATTGGGAACTCATTACATTCTGTTCAGAATTGGCCGCGAACAGGGCTCGAACCTAGTTACATCCGCTTCGGAATCTGTTGTTACATTATACATGTCAAATGTACGTTTATTCAGGGTTTTGCATTGGCGAGTTATTCAAAGTATTTGTTTATGTTAATTGATTTCTGCCTGTATGGAATTTGGTAATTAGTGCGTGCAAGTGTCTTATCTAGGCTAAGTACACTGCCTGTTTGGGGAAAATGTGCACATTTGTTTATGGTTGAACCGTTTTTACTTGTTATTTTATCTTGATTTCGCATTAGCACAATGTGTGAAGATGCTACATAGCACATCTGCATATTGTCTGCTCTTTAAAATGACACTTGTTGATGCACTACATCTAAATATATTGCTTCCACTTCTGTTGCTAATGTTTCATTTTTGGATGGATGTATAGATAGAATTTGCTGCGTTTGCTACATATACGTGTGGACTTTATTTATTCGAGGCTAATGAAACATACTGTGTTGATGTAATTTGTGAACATCCAGCGAGATTTTATGCTCCTTGGTATATATTAATTCATACATGTTTTTAAATATTTTTCATCCTGCTTCATGAAAAACGAAGAAGTTACCTGTGCTCACGCAGTGCCCTGTTTGGATTACGTAAACCGTAATTGAAGATTTGGCGAATACTGCAACACATTTTATGGACAAATACTAGCACAGGCCTTAGAAAATTAGGCTGTTATAGCAGTCCCATAACCGCACAGAATCATTGTAAAGCATCAGTGTAGAAATAGTAATAGTAGCAGTTGTTTATGGATTCCACCGGTAAGCTCCTCCTGAGGTCGTCAGTAAATGCGACATTAGCAACTTGAGAGGCAACAACCAAGTTAGACGGACAAAACTAAATCATAGGATCATATATAGGATACGAGCTGTGCGGCTTTAATGCAAATCGTCGTCGGTTATCTTCCGATAAGGTTCCATAAAAGTCAAACCCAGGGGTGGTTAGATAGGCTAAATTTGCTAACTTATACCATTTATGAGTCCATTTGTATATTATTAAAAGTGGAATAAAATTCAGAAAGGCACAAAAACAGGCACCAAAGAAACGAGTCGAGAAGGAAGAGAAGACCACGGCTTGACATCCGTAGACGTATTTTTGGATCTGCCAATAAATGCTCCTCGTTAGAAAAACAAATAAGGCTCCATCAACATCGTTGGCTCGGTCACGTTTTTCGTATGCCCTCATTTCGATTGCCCAGTAGAGCTCTGTTCTCACATCCAGCACCAGACTGGCGTAAGAAACAAGGTGGGCAGATTTTGACATGGCAGAAACAGTTGAAGTCACTTACATCCAAACTGGGTAGTATAGGACCCACTCGTCTGCAAAGGATGGGGTCCTCGTGTGCATCATAGTTCTTGGTTAGAAACCCTTAACGATATGGCATCGAATCGAGCTCAGTGGCAACCTTGTTGCAGATGTCTAGTAGAATCATCTTCGTAACTTTCTTTTCTTAGTAGGGCAAAGTTAGCTGCGAGATTTGGTTTGCTTATGACGTGATACAGTGAAATCCGCAAGGAATCTGTATTGCTGATGTTGCCTTGCCCGAATGCTAACTTGGCCATAATGGTGTTGTGCCGAGGTTTAGTTTGCTTCATTTCTGTGAGTTAACCTGATAAACTTGCTCATAGTAGATAGGTATTCTTTCTCTCTACCCCTCTCTCTCTCTCTCTTGTAAATCTCACTAGTAATTTGTCTAAAATATTATTTCTGCTTTCATTTATATACTTCTTTTCACTTCTTATTGTTATATGGCAATGAAACATTAGTCACATTTGACTTTTGTATGGCTGGACATGATGATGATGATGGCAAAAAAACAGGTGTAGAATAATTGCTAGATACGCAAAATCTGGAAATGCAGAACCAAAATAAAAGACCAAGCAAAAGCATCTACAGGAGAAAGAAAAATGCATTATCTCCAAAACACAATAAGCCAGCTAAACAACTAACTGACACTAAACCAAGTACCCTGTCATAAAAATAAGCACAAGTAGCATAAAAACTGATAAAGCAAAAGCATACACACATGTGTCATATAATACAAACATTCATTCATTCATTTGGGAAACCATAGGGATTTCAGTTGAATATCGTTATCATCCAGGAAGTATAAAGTGTTTTAAAGCGTAAAATGAAAGACATTATAAATCATTAAGATAAAGGACAAATATATAAAGAGCAGACCTATTTAATTTCAGAACTGCCACGAAGTTAAATTGATTTTAAATTAACTTCCTTTGATGTTATTGTAGGCTCTAAGGAAAAATACAGATTAATTATAGTATATAATATATTATAGACAGTTTCCAAAGATCAAGTTCAGTTGAATACACAATATTCAATAGGTTATAGAAAACAAAAATTATATACATTGGCGTGAAGTTTGAAATAACCATTGTTCAGAAGGTTAATAATCAGAAAAGTCGATTTTTTTGTGTGAGTGAGAGAGTGAGGTAACAGTCTTGCGTTGTAAGATCACCAGGCATAATTATGCGACAATATGTTTGTGTTTTTAATTGAGTTAACTTCGGATACAGATGACATAATGACAAAAAAACGTCAACAAAAACGGAGAAAAAACACGCATTTGTATTGTATTTAACCAGTCGTCGAACAACATAACAAAACTACCGCCAGTCGCAACGCAATGGGTTGTTCGACGACTGGCTAAATACATTGGGATTGGTGTTTACTTCAAGCTCGCAAACTTGATTTAAATAATTTTTACCAACATCCGCGCAATCAATTATTGTGTTAACGCATTTGTATGTCTGAACCAATCAAAAAAATCTTTTCTAGAAAAATTAACTTACTAACTACGAATGAACAGCTTAACAAAATGACCATTAGTATTCTTAACTGGCACACTAAATATATAGTACTATAAATGTAGAAATATAAATGCTATTAAAAGAATCAGTGTAATGAAAACTTTCCTTATTTAATGCCACACTCAACGCAAAAGTTTTACTTGCCAGGACGCCTTTTGGTTATCACCTGTGTTCACATAGGACCAAACTATGGTCTAGTAGACGGATATGATTTTCTATCATATGCAACATAACCATTTTCTTAATAGCTAAATAAATAAATTATAATTTCATTATAGATAATGCTAGGCCAGAAATTTCCATATTTTTGGTTCTCACAGTATCGCGTTATAAACAAAAGTAAACCAAGCAGCCAACTCTGCCAAAACGCAACATAGTCAAGAAGAATATGATGACTCCACTTGCCATCTGCAACAATAGTTCCACTGAGCACGACTCGCTAATATGCCACAGGGTTCCAAAAAACTGGTATTTACACCTGGACTCCTTCTTTACAAGTTTAGCCGGTGTACCACTTCTGAATACAAAATCTAAAAGCACATTGTACAGGGATAGTTGACCATTGCGTTACACCGATGTACACGCTGAATTTTAAGTATCTTCCTTAAGGACAAAATATGGTCAATAAACCTTGTTTTGGTGGAATCCAGCCAAGTCCTCTATAAGAATTGATATAGAAAATTTTAGTTAGTAGCTGAAGATTTTGACCTGCATCTACAAGACGTATAATTTTTAAAATTCCAATTCTTATATCTCACTCTGAAAATGGTTCAACATTGCTGTTTCGAGCATAACTTTCAGGGTCGCGATTGCTGTAGATGATCAAGAGCGTTATTCTTTGAAGTGTTCTGTCCAACAATCTAGACGATCCATTTAAATGATTATAAGATTATTTTTACTATAGTCTAGATATCTCAAATTTGTTACAAAAGTAAGTTCGGACAAACTGTACTGTACAATGTTATACTGATCCAATATTTTACAGGATCATACCATATTTATTACCAGATCTATGTTTTGACTAACACAGATTGAATTCCAGTTGTTTAGATTCTTGTAAATATTTCGGCGGCCATTGATGGCCACCTTCTTCAGTTCACCCATCATCACATGCCAAAAAAACAAAATAATTATGCTAATATCTATGCTAGTCAAAACACAGATCAAGCAATTTTGATAAATAAAGTTTCTCAAGATTTTCATTCTCTTAATCATACCAGTTTTTTGGCACTTTTGTTAAAGATGTGTTTATCAGGTTTCATTCAGGACATCAAATTGTTATGCCTTTATTTAATTAATAACATTATGATGTCAGCCTACAAAGATTTAAACTGACTTCACCTGCAAAGACGGGCAATAAAATGAGCGTCGACACGCAACAGTAAAAATGCATTTATCACGTGCTTAGATCGAATTTTAAAATTTAATTCACTGCTAGAGAAAGAGACTTAAATGTTACTATTATTTTTAGCATAATTAATACTGATTAACGCCTTATTAAAGAGATAAATGGAACAAAATATGTTTTAAATTAAAATTATCTAGATAAATAATTAAAACAAACGTGGAAGGACTAAAATAATAAGCACTTATCTTCGGATTTCATGCAATCCAAGAGAAAAAAAATTACTTCAACTTATAAAATTAAACCAGTAATGTAAATAGAGTATTCTGTGTTTAGATGAACAAAATTCATAGAAATAATGGTGTATATATTTTTTCCCAAATTTGAAATTTTTCGATGATTTAAGAAAGACAAAAAATTTCCTCGATAACACAATATAGCACCATTAAAACTATCTCGCCATTTCCTATAAACATGCACGAGATAGCATACACAAATATTGTCTCTCTCTCACACACAAACACGCACACATGTATATATAAACATATACATATAACGGAAAGACCACGGAAAACGCAGACAAGCAATTGTTTCTAGACTATTAATAACGCGTGTTCGGACAAATTCTTAATTGTGTTTATGGTTATAGCAACCACACAAGGTAGTCTGCAAATAATCGCTCCAGTGATATCTCGTACCATTATCGATACAGCTTTTTCGATTAATTAATCTACTTGCAGTTTTAAATTATCGCGTACAATTACTATAATTAAGGTTTCGATCTTGATATTAACCCCTGACCCATGAAGTACTTAAATTTTGTCAGTACAAACTTAAAATTTTATCGTCTAGAAAAGTCAATTCATCCAATAGACCGAGTTCGTCCTTATTGGTAACTGATCACGTACTGGCCAGAATTTCCTGCGGACAGGTCTCGAACCTGGGCACATCTGCTTCGGAATCTGGTGCTCTAACCACCGAACCGCCCTGTCGCACAAAAGTCACTTGATCTAGTAAACCGGTTTCGTCCTCATTGGGAACTCATCACGTGCCCAGGTTCGAGCCCAGTTCGCAGCGAATTTTGGCCAGTACGTGATGAGCTCCCAATAATTAAGTAACCGGTCTACAGGATGAATTGCTTTTCTACACGATACAATTCTTAATTTATACTGACAAAATGTAAGTACTTAATCGGCCAGGTGTTTATATCAAGTTCACATCCTTGATTATGGTCAATGTGAGAACCGCCCGCGCAATAAATGTTCGTTTAATGATTGCGTACGAGTTTCAGAAAAAAATTATTCGTTTTAAATGCAGCCTCAAAAGGATATTAACTTATTTTTTTAAATTTGTTTTGCGAATTATACGAATTGGTGGTGTGTATTTCCAGCTATACAGTCGCGCCACATATGAGTAGTATGACTAGTTGAACGGCAAGGACTTTATGGGTGGTCTGGCGAACTACAGAGAGTTGGCTAGTGAACAACACCAAATCTTTTAACGCCTGTTACTGAGCATTTAAATGTGCTGAAGACGACAAGACATTGAATAGACGTAGCTCCGCTAAGAGCAATGAATCCATTTTGCACCAGAAATTTACAACTGTCCATTATCCAACACTAACTGATCACACCCGAGCAACCAGGCGAAAAATAAATTACGCTCATATTATGTAGGCATAGCTTAGACCAAGTAGCCAATCAGATTTAAGTTATTTATTTGATCAATTAAAACATTGCAAATATAAATTTCATAAAGTAACGTCAACACGATTGTGAGTAAGTATTAGGTGTTGCGAACCTATTAACAATTAAGTTCAATTATGACCAGAAGGAAAAACCACAGACAGCATGAACGGAAAGTGCACATTCGTAAGCACAAAACGAATGTTGACGAGATTATACTTCCCGTTCATGCTGTCTTTGGTTTATCTTTCTGGTCATAATTGAACTAATTTTCTACTAGGTTCGCAACACCTAATACATACTTGCATATATATTAGTTCTCCGCCACAAACAATATCTCACATAATTGTTAGTTTGATATAGTGACGAAATTTCTGTAAATTAACACAGGATTGCGTCAGTAAGTTGTAAGGTAAGTAATTTTTGAATTTTTCAATGAGTTTTGATGCAAAAAAGATAGCAGGTGCCTTTGTTTGCATTTATAAAGTTACCAAATTTACAGTTAATCATCATTCTCATCACAGACAGAAATACAAAAACCTTTAAAAGCCATGATAAAATAATTTTATATAAATACAAAAATAAGACTAGCAACAGGAATAATTAATTTTCCCAATAATAATAAGGTATGATTTATGCAGGGAAGGAGTTAGTTCAAATGTAGATATGTACCTTAGTAATGCAATGAAACGAGGTAATCTGGGCATAGACAAACTACAATATAGGCCAAGTAAATTTTAAGACAAGGTGACATCGGAAATTCAGCTTCATTGCAATTTTCAATGAATTGCTTCATGGACAAGAAACAAAACCTCGCAGCAAACTCTGTTCAACTAATAAAAGAAAGGCAATAAGATTATTCTAATAGAAATATGCAACAAGATATCAGAGATCGATTCGATACCATATCGCACAGGTATTCTAACCGAGAGCAATGATGCGCATGTGAGAATAAACCTAGTCGACGGGCGGGTCCTGTAATAACCCATTTGATTTTAGTTGACGCTAACTTTTGCTGTCATGTCCAAATCTGTCCACCTTGTTCCATACGCCAACCTGACACAAACTGAAAGAGTAATGCTATATAGGGCAATTTATTCGGAAAACTATAAAACGTTAACGAGCCAGCGCAATTGATGAAGCCTTAGGTGCTCGTCTAATGAGAATCTCACATTGGTCTATTCAGAAATACGTCTACGGACGCGAGCGTTCCTTATTCGTTGTTAGTATTTTACACGGTCAATGAAACTCAAACAACGATAGTCGAATACCTGTAAACAGCTAAGATTTTCGATTCTATAGGACAATATTCTACTACATTTTAACAAAACTGTACATACAAATGCACTGTACACGCGACTTTAGACACGAATGGAAACACTCGCCTTTATCTATAAACGGTGATGGTTGGCATAGACTATGCTAGCTTTCGCGTTTCGTATATTTTCCTCGTTACTCATATTGAATTATACAGCTACACGACTGGATGCCCCAGAGTTGAAGCGAGTTGTTGGTGATTTACATTTAATGGGAGTGAAGTTCAGCAGAGCTACGACTGATGATCTATTCACGGTAAGCTGAGTTTTGCAGTAGCCACCTTTTATGCCTGGAATTCGTCAAAGACCCTATATTTAAAGCTGATGTGAATACAATAGAAAGTTCTCGTGAGAGTACAAGAATTAAGAAGAAACAAATGCAGGACAAAGATGGAAGCAGCAGTCGAGCCGCAGAAGTAAATACGAAACAATAATGATTTATAAATTTAATTCCTAATTCGAAGCAGTTTAAACGAGCAAACTCCTACAAATAATTGATTGAAAGTAAAGCATATTTATTGAGCAAAATGAATTCTTCTGATAGTTTCGAAAACATGATAAGGATATTGTCAGCACAAATAACCAACCTAAATGCGTGGAATTAGGGGTAATTACGTCTAGGCTCGATGATACAAACATAGTAAACTCGGAGCGAATCCGCATAAACGACCCAACTAATTTTGGTGAGTTTAACAATGGTAACCGAACCCAGTGGAGCAGCAGACGGACTTCTGCCGCTGTCTACATCAGAATTTACGAGATATTTCCAATCTTCATGGATGTTGCAAGATTAATGTTGGGGCTCTTCTGTGAGAGAACAAGTTTTCACTAGAAGTACATACTGTGCGCGAGGGCCGTCCGGAAATTAGTTGATGGTACATTTCTAGTCCAAATAGAATTGCCTGTAGGCCTGACGACGTGTTAGATCAATTCCGTGCCAGGCCTCAGGAGGTGCCTTCTGAATTATACACATTCAAATCACAACCGGTTGAGATGCTTTTGGATACCATGGCACGCGTCAAGGGGTGGTTGTCCAAGCTAACTGAGTATTTCTCCGGTTTCCAATCGCATGAGCCGATCATGTTTATACTGCTGGACCCCATCAAATATGGCGCAATTGCGAGCACGCCAGTAAGCAGCGAATAAAAGAGTTCGGTTATGCTAACCACCAAATTGACTGCGGCAACACCGGACAAAATCCCCGTTACAATAGCTGACAGGGTCACATATCTTATGGGGTTTTGTCGCGATATATACAGCGAGTCCGGGACGGATGGCAGCAGCCGGTGGCTTAGAAGCAAGCTCAGTATACAGAGACACCGGGTGCTAACAAATCATCGATTATAAGCAGCTAAATCAGTATAATTTTCCGAGAGAACGGTCGACACAATGAAGCCTTTGTTTTCACCATCTTATGAATATTGATAATCGTGGTTTTGGCTTAAAGACAACTCTTTTGGGTGGTCAGAATTATGGATCAAGAGGAGAGGACCAGCAGAGCTCTCTATAGTCTGTTAGGAATCATATGTTGCCACAGTAAGGATTTTTATAAGTTAAATTTTTAGAACTCTTCAACGGACAGCCAATGATTATGCAATTGGATACTGGAGCTGATGTGTCGGTATTACCAATAACCTAGCCGTTAGTTAACGTAAAATCTACGAGAGCAAATTTGTCTCAGGCTTACGGCGCGTTGGTATTGGCTGCGAGCGAATTGTGAACTAAAATATTATTAAATGATGATATCTGCCCTATATATTTTATTATAACGAATACCAAAAAAACACTGTTGGTTTAAGACTTTATTAGCAAATGGGTTAAGACGATTGATTGTCAAAATAAACTTATATGAATCAAGACCGCCAAGAGCACGAATCATATAAAGTCAATATTTAGTCATACGGTGCAGGTTACAAGTCTACCCGGATGGTAGCACGAGTTTCAAAACCAGTACATCATTATATTCAAACTCTCTGATTGCAGCGAATGTTACGCATCAACGGTTGAATGGAACTTATATGCCACTTCAAGGCAGACGTCATGCAGTCACTGAAGCAAAGAATTAGAGTAGGCATAGACTAAACAATGCACACGAATGCAACATAAAACTAGCTTGGAAAATATGGGTTCTTCCAAAGAAAGCCATTCCTCGTGTTTTATCTGGACCGCTGCGTGTACAAATAAAGCTTACGAACATCTGTTTCAGAGCCAAACATCTCATCTCCCTTGAGTGTTTAATTTTTGCTTCAGGACGAAACAAAAAAGTGACTTTCAGTAAACTAAAAGGTAGTGCAATACAATCCAATCCGCGGATGTTCTGACCAATCGCCAATATATGCAATACACCAATCTTTAATAAACTGGTGCTTTTCTGCCACTCAACAAAGAAAAGCTTCAGTTGTGCGTGCTGTATTGGAAACCAATTGTTCATTCATAATAGGAAGTTATTAATAAACGGTATGCCACCAAAAGCTGACGAGCACCATTTCCCGGAGCATCAAGATTTAAGATATCGTTAATTACTTTCATCGGCTTACGTTTGCTCTCTGCATCTGACTGGCTTACCCGTTCAACTCTTAATTATAACTAAGTAAAATCGAACTTGATGCTTCACATGAGATAGAATAACAAGATGGAAATAGTAGAGATAAATATATTACAACCGTTAAATGGTTGCTCCGTAAGGATAAACCTAGCCTAAAAGATGGTTTGCGCGCGCCATCTAAAGTAATATTATCAATATACAAACATTATACATAAACATTAATTTGAATAACCAGTCACGTTTTACTAAACCACCACAAGTTTAACTAACATTCGTTATCCTCGGTGATCTGCGATTTTCACAGATTAGATAAAACTTCACCGATTTTAATTCCGAAAAGGCTTTAATCTTGTATAAATTTATATTTCTGGCATTAGAAATTAAATATTATGGTTGCTTACTTCAACATAAGGCACGTCTAGCCTATATTTTGTATAGCCAAAAATCCCCAATTCTTTCAGAGGTTTGACACATAAAACAGCTTGTGGCGGTACAAATAATCTGTTTTCGGACTGGCAACTAACATTCGCTCATCCTACATGTCTTCTTTAATTCTAGACACCCAGTTTGTTATCACAAAAAGGATATTCCTTTTCAAATTCACAGATTATAACACAATAACAGAAAATATACTAGATAGAATAAGCAATTGTTTGAGGATAAAAATAGGTATGAGAGAAAATAAGAAAAACTATACAGCAATAATTTAGCTAAGGTAAAGTTTTTAAGAAAAATACTATTGTTCAAAAAATTTGTAAATCAGATAACTGTCAATAGTTCAGCATCAATATAATTAGCAACTAATTAGTAAAATGAACAAAAAACTCATCAAAACAAAACAAAATTTCATTATTTGTTATTGCGATAACTTACTGTGCACATTGTAAGCAACACATGGTAACCAAACGCATCTTTGATTATTTTAACCCCCCACTTGCACAAGCATTGCAAAAAATAGAACGAATTCGTTAAAGCAAATCCCATCAGAGACAATGCTGTAAATGAGGATCGTGTTTGAATGATTACGCCATAAAATCAATCAATTATATTCAGCTTTCTAACAGTCTATATATATATATATATATATATATATATATATATATATATATATATATATATATATATATATATATATATAATAAACAAATCAAGCAGTGCAACAGCATTTAGAAACTGATGCTTTACTGCCAAAAAACCATAAAAGAAATAAAAATAATAAAAATGATAAAATAGTTCGTACGTGTATATTCACTTTTAGAACAGACAGGAATGAGGACATTCAGACTTCTACGCTATGCCATTATGGTCAGGCCAGTCTCGAGGCAAAGTAACATTGCCAACACGGCTTCCTTGTTGTCTTCACAGTATCGCTTAATGTAGACGACCCAACCTCGCAGTTAGCTCCACCCAACGAAGAAAATAAAATTAAAAAAGACGATTCTAATAGAAATCTGCAACAATACCGCCACTTAGAGCTCGATTTGATGTCAATCAATAAACAGTTTCAAATAGCATTACTAGTCACAGCATGTTGCAATAAAACAGAATCGAACGCGCCACAGTACTCCCACGAACAAATGATTGCGTACCACTAACATCGGTCACGCAACTCGAGAATTTTGTGCATACATCTCGTTTTCCGATGGCTGCTCTACCTAGGATGTCCAAGTTCGCTAAGTAAGGTATACTCAAATTCTTCTAAAAGTAATAGCAGCGACTAATTTTGATCTGACACAGATACCTTAAGAGATGGATACAAGTTCCAGTGTCATCTCTCTCATGGATGGGCACCATAACGGTACACATCCACTCATTAGGCACAAGTTACGGAAATCATCGATTATAAATTTTTCTGAATCTTTAATTTCTTAAGCATGTGCAATTGCTACGGAAGGCAATCGATTTTGGCAGCTTTGCATTCCCTATGAGACTAAACTTCTATAAAACTCAATAATAAGTTGATACCAAAGGGTGATTTTATTGATAATCCCATCATTCGAAATGTGTTGAAATGATTAAATCTTTTAAATCTTTGTCAAGATGCTCTTCGGAAACCGAAGGTTTCTATACACCCTCGACAGGATGACCAATGCTAATATGTCACATTTAAATATACACGTGTAAGAGATTGTCACGCCTGATGTTACATCAAGTTTGACGTTGAAATTATCAACGATAACAGTAAAGTCCAAAACGACGTTTAAACATAAAGGAAAAATCTAAGGGACATTAAACAAAATAATTATTTTAATTAAGAGAGAGTTGACGCATAACAGCGACACCAATAACCAGATTGATCACGCAGAGAAATGCAGAGTGAACGACATTTCATCTCGTTCCAGGGGAGTAAGGCTTTCGTTGAAACACTAGACAGCATAAAAACAACAACCTAACTAAACAATCAATGATTGCGTGGGTGGTGGTAACAGTTCTTTAAATCAAGTTTGCGAGATTTAAGTAAACACCAATTCCATTGTATTTAACCAGTCGAAATATAAACATAAACTTGAAGATTTGACGTGTTGTAACGCAAGATATAAGTAATAATTATTATATTTTATTAATAGTATAGGGCTAAGGGCTCTTCCTAACAGCATAGGGTGTATTTTAATAGAGCATTTGGATTTGAGTGTCACGGTCAAATCAGAATGCACTCATCAAGAAGCGTACAACATTAAAGATGTAATGTGCACGATGACAGGATAATTAAGTTAGACCAGATACGACCGTTATTAACAGAATAGTGTGTCTGCAGTGAAAGCACGTGTTAAATGTTAATTGATGCCCTTCAAGATTTATATAGATGAGCTATGTAAGCAAACAGCTATTTTTTTATTCAATCTAAATCCTTATAAAACCACTACTTTTAAATGACATTATTTTCCTATGGTGGATTCGTTTTATTTTTAGTACTCTCCTTTTGCGACAGGATAGGTATAGCAACTCACCTAAAAATTATTCTTCAAATATCTTTGCTGATATTTCTCGTGAACATACGGTCGTTTTTATTAAAACTCATGCTTTGCCTAACTACTTCATCAAGAGTCTAATCCATAAAATATAAATATCAAATAAGAAATTTCAAGAAGACTTTTGAGGTGATTCCTCATACATCTTCTGTTACAAGATGAAGAATTTGTTTAAAAAATCACTGATTTTATTTATTACCTAGCCCTTGCTGTACCCAACTTGACTAAATGTTTGCCAAATTGTTTGTGGGACGTGCGTTGCGTTCAAAAGGCCACCGAAATCAGAGGCAAAAATATTCCGAGTAAAATTGAAGACAGTGAATGGCAACACCTTGCTGGGTACAACAAGGGCCAAGTAATTAATATATTTCCTGTCACGCAAAACGTTTCGTGTAAAGACATTACTATTTTGTCGTAACATTGTCATTTAAACCAGGCGAGCAGTTATTCCAGTCACATACTGTACCGATACTTGAAGGAAATTATCATAATTTATAGATGCCAGACTATATATAGTGGCCCGTAGCCATAGAAATTCCGGCTTGACGACCGGCGGGCTCAAGCTAGTCGACCCGGGATTGGTAACATGAACCTTGCCGGGCCATAAAGGGACAGCCATCATCCCGTTTCATGTGAAGCCTCGAGTTTGGTCTAACTGCACTGTAACTTTTTGTTAAATGTGTATTGACGGAATGATAGCAAGCGTTCCAGACGTGAGGGGCAAGTTTCGGCTGCTGAAGGAAACTCTGGCCACTGGCATCTGGGCAGATAGTGCTCATCAGCTTTGGTTGGCAGACTATCTAGGAGAAGAAAAACTCAGAATAAAAACCATCACTAGGAATGGGCGACCTAGTGTTCTTTTACAGTCCACATATAACCATGACAAGTACAACTTACAATAATTACATACTGCATCGGCCGTCGCGCAGTATAAAAAGGGTCGCCTTATCTGCTGAGCCGTGCAGGGTGGATAAGCGAAAACAGGCTACTGCAGGCAACTCCAGCTCTATATTCGATTCTGCGTCCTTTCCTTCCCCTTCCTCTTCTCAATCTTACAATAACTCTCTTTTAGATACTATAAATATGGTTGGTTTAGATCATAACACTGAGCCCAATACTAGGTTGCCAAATATCGAAAATGGTTCTTGTAGACGATCATTCATTAAACCTAAGTTAGGTTTTAACGTAGGCGCATTTAATGTGCGCACATTAAAACAACTTGGACAGCAAGAATCTCTTGCTCGTACGTTGGATAAATTAGAAATCGACATATGTTGCGTATCTGAAACCAGAATACAGGATCCTACGTGTTTTACAGAACTAGTTGCACCATCCCTATCTACGCGTTATTGGCTTCGAACATCTGGTTCCACAGAGTCCTCTCAAGCCGGTAAATGGGGCGTTGGTATTGCCCTTAGCGCGCGAGCTGAAGCTTGCTTAATTGAATGGATCCCTTTAAATAGTCGATTGTGTGCGGCACGTTTAAATACATCTACTAAAATCAAAGCAAAAAACCGTTATCATCGTTGCCTCTTCGTTGTATCTGCATATGCTCCTACCGATTGCAGCACAGAAGAAAGCAAGGACGCTTTTTACTCTGGATTAAACTCCTTACTAAGTAAAGCACGAAGTTCGGATATAGTTCTGGTTATGGGTGACATGAATGCTCAAGTTGGTCGCTTAAGCAACACAGAATTTCATTTAGGTGGAAGATACACTCTAAGCTCGACTCGCAATGATAATGGTGAACGGCTTTTGGATAGCTGCGCTGAACATAGACTATATTTAAGTAGTACAAATTTCAGACGTAGTGTTAAACGTTGTGCTACATGGCGTCCTCCAGCACCCGGACAACGGTGGACTCAAATAGATCATGTAGCAATTAGTTATAGATGGCGTGGTTGCATCCAGGATTGTCGCTCTTTTTGGAACACTTATGTCGACTCGGACCATGCACTTATCCGCTGTAGATTTTCTCTAAAATTTTCCGGGAAAATAATTAAGAATAAACCCCAAATTGTTGTAAGCAAACTCGAACAACCGTCCATCCGACAAAACTATGAAAATATTCTTAAGGCTAATCTAACTGGTCTGAATAGAGAAAATCCGAATATACTTTGGTCCAAGATAAGTTCCACTATGCACAATGCAGGTACCACTGTATGTAGCATAGCAGGCCCCCGTAGAAATAATCACTGGCTCTCTGTAAAATCTATGGAGATACTCGAAATAAGGCGCCAAATTCCACCTGGCTCGACTCATAATAATACCCGTCGCAATATAAGACGCCAACTTAAGCGCAGTCTAAAAGGCGATCTCGAAAACTTTTGGAGCAGAAAGGCTGAAGAAATGGAAGTAGCTTTCGCGTCAGGTAACAGTCGCTGTTTGTTCCAACTTATACGCACAACAGGTCCGAGAAAGTTAAAAGTTAGCGAAACTATAAATGATAGTAACAACGAATTAATAACCGATAAAATAAGTCGTCTTGGCAGGTGGGCTGAACACTTTAGAGATCAATTTTCTTGGCCACCCGCGTCAGTTCCGCTTCCCGAAAGCATGTACTGCATCAACAGTGTGGAATGTTAGTCCCGAAGAACCATCCGAATTAGAAGTACGCGATGCAATCCTATCTCTTAAGCGCCGCAAAGCCGCCGGCCCCGATGATCTGCTTCCGGGATTGTTTAAGGATGGTGGCGATATAATTTCAGGAGCGTTGACCAAACTTTTTCATACTATATGGAATGAGGAAACCGTACCACTTGACTGGAATGAGTCGACCATCATTCCCATCTTCAAAAAAGGCAATCGTAATTCGTGCGATAACCATCGTGGTATAAGTTTGACTCCGGTCGTATCAAGGTTATTTGCTTCGATTATCCTACGTCGTCTTAGCGCTTCACGTGAATCACAAACAAGAGAAGAACAGGCCGGATTCCGCGCAGGACGAGGTTGTATAGATAATATTTTTACGTTAAGGCAAGTTCTCGAACAGAGACATTTATATCACCGTCCCACAATAGTCGTCTTTCTAGACTTCAAGGGTGCATTTGATTCGGTGGATCGCAATGTTTTATTCCATATCTTGTCGAAAAGCGGTGCCCACTAAATTTGTTAATATTATACGAGCTCTCTATGCAAACACTTCTGGTCGCGTTAAGATATACAACGAATTAACGCATAACTTTACAACCAGCAGTGGTGTTCGTCAAGGTTGTCCACTTTCCCCATTTTTGTTTAATTTTTTAATCGATGCTATTATGAACAACACTCTCTCACACATTCAGGACGCTGGAGTTGAAGTTCTCCCGGGAGATAAACTAGTCGATCTTGACTATGCGGACGATATCGTACTATTATTCGACAATCAGCATGCTGCCCAGACCACCTTAAATAGATTAGCAAACGTTGTTCCGTCTTTCGGTATGAAATTCGCACCCTCTAAATGTAAGATACTGTTACAGGATCACCCACCACTCACTCCAACGTTGCGACAGCAGAATGAAGATCTTGACATAGTCGACAGGTTTACATATCTTGGGAGCTCTATCAATAACGTAGGCAATATGTCCGACGAGGTGAGAATACGGATCGCGAAAGCTAGAGTAGCTTTCTCGAACCTTCGTCATTTATGGAGAAACGCGAATATTTCACTTTGCCTTAAAGGTCGTGTTTACAATGCATCTGTACGCGCAGTCTTACTATACGCTAGTGAAACTTGGCCTCTTAGAGTTGATGATCTGAGACGCTTACAGGCATTCGATCATCGCTGTTTGAGAAGTATAGCACATGTTGGTTACCAACAACGAATAACTAACGTTGACATCCGTAGACGTATTTTTGGATCTGACAATAAGTGCTCGTCGTTAGAAAAGCAAATAAGGCTCCATCAACTTCGTTGGCTCGGTCACGTTTTGCGTATGCCCTCATTCCGATTGCCCAATAGAGCTCTGTTCTCTCATCCAGCACCAAATTGGCGTAAGAAACAAGGTGGGCAGATTTTGACATGGCAGAAACAATTAAAGTCACTTACATCCAAATTGGGTAGTATAGGATCCACTCGTCTGCCGGAATGGGGTCCTCGTGCACATCACAGTTCTTGGTTAGAAGCCCTTAGCGATATGGCAGCGAATCGAGCTCAGTGGCGATCTTGTTGCAAATGTATAGTAGAATCATCTTCGTAACTTTCTTTTCTTAGTAGGGCAAAGTTAGCTGCGAGGTTCGGTTTGTTTATGACGTGATACGGTGAAATCCGCAAGGAAGCTGTGTTGCTGATGTCGCCTTGCCCGAATGCTAACTTGGCCATAATGTGTAATGTGAAGAGGTTTAGTTTGCCTCATTTCTGTGAGTTATCCTGATTAATTTACTCATAGTAGCAAGGTTTTCATTCTCTTTCTACCCCTCTCCCTCTCTCGTAAATCTCAATAATAATTTATCTAAATTCACTTTTTTTTCACTCCTTATGGTTATATGGCAGTGAAAAATTAGTCACTTGACTTTTGTGTGGCTGGAAATGATGATGAAATGATATATAGTGAAGTGTGTGGTGGTTTCTTTAGGCGTTGCATACAACATAACCGGCAATGTCTTTAGGAGAAAAATCATAACTATAAGCAAGACCCAACACCATCCAGGCCTTCATATTCAAGAATTTTTATAAATAATAAAAAGGGATAGGATAAAATTTTTACAAGGAATATGGTATTTTAAAAATAAAAACACAGCGTGCAAGTATTCGCTTTATAAGCGGACGAGAGAACCAGATATCATAGTCAAGAAAAATATAGTTTTAGCAGGTGCATTAGTATGCATTTCGGATAAAGTTATTCCCAAAATCATCATTTTTAATATGTACTGAAAAATAAAAAAAACCTTTGCTAAAGCACACTTTTGTTATAACAAAAGTATATAAAGCACAGTTTTAAAAGAACTTTACAATTGCGCAAGAACTAAGCTCAAATGCACTAACTGATACTTGATATGGTAAATTTAGAAATACAAGTGGTATAAGGCTAAGTTAAGTGCATACATTATACAACAGAAAATAGTGTGGGCAACCCACATTCTGAGGTGCAAAAACTCTTACTGGTTCGAAACAATTCATCTGTTTATGATTTATTCATACGTGGTTATATGTCGATGTGTTTTTGTGTGTGTGTGCGAAACAGAATAAGTGCTATAAGGTATGTAACTAATTTAATATAATCCACCGATATTTTCTAAATGTATTATAAAAAAATACCAAATAATATATTTCAGTTAATTTCTGACGAAAAGAAAAATGATTTTTTGCAATACGCTGAATAAAACTGTTTTAATACACTATTTTCGTCTCAATTTAAATTACAAATACAACAATTGGCCTAACTAAAATGCATACAAGATCCAAAATAGCAAGTGTTTCACATTTCCTATTACTAAAACGCAATCACATTGTATTAATGATGTTTCGTGAATGTTAAATAGCTGACACAAAAAAACATTTTTGTAAAGCGAAAAACATTTAAAATGATAGCTAAGTCTGCCATTTTTACGAACTTTCATCAGAAATGCCAAATAACCCACAAAAATTATGAAATATCCTCCATCAGTTAACACGAGATGTGTCTGTCCTTTATTAAGCATAAGAAAACGCATTTTAGGCATATAACTTACTGAAGAACACGATTGCATTTCTTGCACCGGAAACAGGCTTTGTGGTAGGCGTTTTTACCGTCAGAAACACGATCTAACGGATAGAGACGCTTATCGCACACGGAACACATTTCGTTTCCAGCCTTTGAATCAAACGCGGACAAAAACAGCAAGAACAAAAATAAACAGAAAACACAATCAATTAAAAAAATAAAAGTTAACATGCTCTCGCGCTAAATCT
This sequence comes from Eudiplozoon nipponicum, assembly GCA_029291075.1. NCBI lineage: Eukaryota > Metazoa > Platyhelminthes > Monogenea > Mazocraeidea > Diplozoidae > Eudiplozoon > Eudiplozoon nipponicum. The sequence goes on from JAQBSW010005662.1 coordinate 32,003, forward strand.
TTTTGTAATAACATTTGAAGTGCGATTAGTATATACACAACAGATACGCACGAAAAAAATAATGTTAATGTTAAGCATCAATATCAGATAAACAAATAGTAAGAAAAAGTATAAAGGAGATGCTTAATCGCATAAGAATTAAACTGAGCAAAGTTATTGTTAGTTTCATATATACACAAATATCCATGTGCATATACAATTCATACATAGACGCTGTATAACAAAAGAAAATGTGTATTTAATACTATATAAATGTCTAGTTGACGTGAAAATTCTCGTGATGTCTGTAAATAATATAGCCTTTATTATTATTATTATATTTGGCATATAACCTCAATCAACTGACCTTGTCAATTTCTGCGTAAAGATACATGACTTCATATAGCAAAATAATTATCCAAATATGTTAAATAGAAAAATGTTTCTTGAAGGAGTTGTTTTTGCGCACCTGGATTAATTGAGATTACGGTAAGGTAGATCGAAATATTATGAAAAAAGAAATTTACTGGAACAATGAAAGCTGCGTTAGTCAAAACGCAGATCAGGTAATGTTAAATAGTATTCGCCTCAAAAGTGTTGCTACAGTGTGCAGCTTACATTTAGCGGTCAACTTCATAGAATAATTAGTCATTACGATACCAGATATTAATGATTGTGTGGGGCCTTGCATCCATGGCATTAACATCAAACAACCACAACTGTATTTCTCTGAAAGTCTAAACGTACTGAAAATATTAGTTCATTAAACTGAAGCTGAAATTGCAGCAAAATTATTATGCAACGAGGAAGCTCCAATAATATTTTTGCTATTTGTACCATAAAATTTGGTAGTCGAGATCTTTTGACGTAACTTTTTTCAGAAATAAATTCCGTAATAAGTCAAATGAATGACTTTTTCAAGTTAGGAATACTTCTTATTTAATTAAAAATCATCCTGAACTACCAGTATTCCAGAATAGTCTAGTAGTCTGGCCGTTATATCATACTTTTGGGGTAATCATGATATCTGCTGATCTAAATTTCTAAGAAATTTGGCCTATTTCCAAAATCATGTTGTTGGTATTGCTTACAGCTTTTTTATACCTATTTTATAGACAATTAAGCCACATTTGTAATGATTTATTTGATAGTTTCTTAATAAACATACGCATATCACATTACAACAACCAAGTGTAGACAATTTCATAATCAAATATGTATTGAGGTTGTGGTGAAGAGTCGTCTATTAATGGTGAAAAGAGCAAACCTTATCTGTGTTATTAAAATCAAGGTTTCGATGATGATGTAAAATTTTCCTTTAGGTGGAGCTCATATGGCATCCATTTAGACCCAAAGTTCCAACTAACCATCCACAATCTGTCATTACTGAACAGACACCACACTACATGGGTAAGTGATATTGAAATCTGGTGTCTGTTCAGTAATGACAGATTGTGGATGGTTAGTTGGAACTTTGGGTCTAAATGGATGTCATATGAGCTCCACCTAAAGGAAAAATAGACTAACCAGGTTACATTAGTTAGTATATAACTGAAAATTGTGTGCAATGTAGTGTGCGGCAGGATGGCTCAGTGGTTAGAGCACCAGGTTCCGAAGCAGACGTGCCCAGGTTCGAGTCCTGTTCGCGGCAAATTCTGGCCAGTACATGATGAGTTCCCAATAAGGACGAAACCGGTCTACTGGATTAATTGCCTTTTCTACACTATACTATTCTTAGTTTATACTGACATACGTAAGTAATTAAAGCGTTTACTGTAAAATATGAACATACTAATCAAACTTGATTCTAACACGCTTTGTTAATACAAAAATGTGTTCCTTACCCAGCAGGTTCATCACACACACACACACACACACGCACACACACACAATATATGTATATATATATATATATATATATATATATATATATTGAAAATGAACATACGAATTGGCCCTAGTAATCGTACAAACATTTTCGTTCACTGGAGTATCGACTTTGCAATTCTATGAATTCATTCGTGTATCTTGTAATTTTTATTTATTTATAATGCAGTATTACTGATTGCGCGGGTATTGTTAATTATTTGTGCCGCGTTTGGATTTTCATTGCATTTAATATGTATTGTGATTTGATCCTCGTTTATTAGTATGCTGTAGTGTTTTGAGGACAACCAAGAAAGATCGAAACGCGACAGTATGCTTTCCTAACGGCAGGTATGTTAAGCTTTGCGCCTGGTTAAATAAATAGGGTTGGTGCAAATTCCAAGTGCGCAATCTTTATTTAAATAAGTGTCATTCATACGAATGCAAGCAGTGGTCGATTAATTGCATACTAACGATGAGTAGTTGATTAAACTACATAGAAAAATTATTATATAAAGTATAAAAGAGCAAATCGCTAATCGGTAAAACGGAACATTTGTGAAACTATACTTGCCGCACAAATAATCTCAGACTAAACAGAAAGAAAATAAGTAATAAATAAAAGTAAACATCTCCTATTAGGTCGATCGAGAAGGAAGCAGTATTGAAAGATCTGGAATAAAATTGCATATTACAGGGTGACAACAACTTTCAATTCGATGAAAAGGTTAAAAAGTATTTTTACGAGAGGAGCCTCTTAGTTATACATTGTTTTGAATATGTACCCTAAACAAGCATGAAGCACTTTACTCGGTTTTGAATAAAAACAATAAAATGGGCGTTGCTACGTAATTTAATATCTTCATTGTATTTTCAGCGTTTAATGGATTCCCGAATATAAAATAGAAACATAAAATAGATAGGCCACATTTTATAATACCAGATGTCAAAATGAATTTTTTTAAATGACAGAATTGTTATTCAAATAGTCATATATGAATATACACAGCACAATGAAAGATTGTAACACACTGGTATTGTTGATATTTTAAAAAAAATTGATTAAACCGTGTACATAGGTAGATGCACAACGGTTTTGAACGTTTATAAAGGACTATTCTACCATATTTGTCAGAATGTGACCATAATACCTCCAGCCAGACCAGGTCGTCTTACCTGATAAAAATCATCAGTTTGACGCAAAATTCAGCTGAGAAAATGCTGATGCGACAAGGTGTACAAATTTATATAACATAATCCTCCTAGAAACAAACACAGAGAGATATAGAGCAAATGTCTGCCATCGACCTTTTTTCCCTTTTATGATAAATACACAGTCATTTGGTGGCATACGCCAGGAGCCTTAGATATTTTCAGCAAGAATAATTGTTTGCGCGGGTGGTGGTAACAATTCTTTAAATCAAGTTTGCGAGCTTGAAGTAAACACCAATCCCATTGTATTTAACCAGTCGTCGAACAACATAACAAAACTACCGCCAGCCGCAACGCACTGACGCGTTTCGACCTTCCATGATCATCATCAGAGTACGACAGCAAACTGACTATCGAGGATCAAACCGCATTGAATATATATGGAAATCAAATTTAGATATGCGGCTCTCACCTCTAGCAGTCTCGCATACATTGAACTTGACTGGAAATGTCGGCTGCACAATTTCTATGCAGTCACGAACATTAACTGTTTGTAGCTTTCGCCACATATACATATATAGGCATAGAAATTGTGCAGCCGACATTTCCAGTCAAGTTCAATGTATGCGAGACTGCTAGAAGTGAGAGCTGCATATCTAAATTTGATTTTATATATATATATATATATTCAATGCGGTTTGATCCTCGATAGTCAGTTTGCCGTATTACTCTGATGATGATCAAGGAAGGTCGAAACGCGGCAGTGCGTTGCGGCTGGCGGCAGTTTCGTTATGTTGTTCGACGACTGGTTAAATACAGTGGGATTGGTGTTTACTTCAAGCTCGCAAACTTGATTTAAAGCATTGTCAGCAAGACACGGCGTGCGCTAGCCAATCGAATCGGCTGCGATACCATTTAATCTGCTGGTACTACATCTTTTAAAATAAATTGTGATAATCCAGACGGTTCCAAAGATAGCTGTCATAATTTTCCCAGTCCTCAGGTGGTGCTGCGAAAACGCCTGGATTTCGTAGCAACATGACCCACGCTCATCTACAGTCTAATCGTTTCGTGCATAAGCGCACAGGGCAAATTAGGAATAGCATTTTAGTTTAAAATTGGCAACTAACCGCGCATATTGTATGTTAACTATTTAAATTTGTTTCTCGGACAAGAATTAAATAACTATCAGTTTGAAAGCAGGCTCACTGACTAATGGAACAGACACGTATTTTTAGTTAACCTACCCAACAGCAAACAAGACATAATTTAAAAAAGCTATACATTTATAATTTTGTATCAGGTATGTTTAAGGTAACATTAATCCAAACTAAATAGACACACATAAATGTCAATTATGCGAAAAAAGCAGAAACAAAATACGTTTGCATAACATGCCAATCCTAATAACATTTATCTGAGGATTCAAAAGAGCGTAGTTCTTCATTAAGACCTAAACATGTATATGGCAGTATATTCACACACACACACACATATATATATATATATATATATATATATATATATATATATACCCAGACAAATAAAAAACAGGTCTTAACAGCAGAACAAAACATGTGCGTTAGTACAGACAACATACCAATTTCACGTTTACAGTTTAAACACTAATTAGTTATACCTACGCATCAAAATAATCAAAATATTACGCTGAGAATACTGAACATGGGCTAAATATTAGAAATTCATTAAATGTAATAAGTTAAACAATGGAATGCTGAATATTAATAAATAACAAAAGATAAGTAACACAAAAGTGAACTCTAAATGACGCATAGAATAAAACAGAAGAGACTGTAGCGTTAACGACATTTCCCATGGTATTCGTGGAAAGCCAGTAAGTATTAAAGAATTAAATCTTTGAATAATTCTTTTGAAATGCGAGCTTTAATAAAATACATTGTACCCTTCCTGTGTGCAAAAACAAAAAGAAATTTTATCAGATATAAGAAAATTTTCTTTCTAATGGTCTTCTCAAATATCTACTCATGAACTTATCTTTATATATAAAATGGAAAGCAAAACAAAATAGAAATATGTGAACAAAGAGAGTGTGAAAAATAGAAACCAATCAAATTGTGTGCGTCACATCCAGTTCAAGCTCAATGCTTGTACGTGCTTCTTCTGCTTACATAAATCTGGCTGCAATTTGTTTATCCATAAGGCTTCGTATGTGGCTAGCTCTCTTTTGTTTTTGCATTTAGTAATTACTTTGAATGCTACGTCTGGAGAACATACGTGCGATGTTTCGATGATGTGTTGCGCAATAGCAGACGTGTATTCACCATTTGATTTAAAACAGGCGTTCAAGTTGCAATGTTCCCTCATTCGAGTAATTAACCGTCTGGTCGATCGGCCTACGTAAGTTGATCGACAACTTGCGCATGTATATTGGTAAATAATATTTTATATCGGCATTAACGGCTGTTTCTCTTTGATTGCTGGTAAAGGCAAGTGTGTTACCCTAAATAACACTCGTAGTTTGGCTGCATTAAATGTGCGTGTCAATGCTGCTTCAACTTGCTTTTGTGCCATTCGGGAAACTGCATCCCCCTTAAATAGGATGTTTACTTGAACCTTTACGTAAACTACTAGGTAATCATTCGGTTGCCGATTCGTTTGAGTTTGTAAACAAAATTCAAGATATAAATGTTAAAAACAAGATTATGGTATATTTTGATGTTACGTCTTTGTTTACAAATGTTCCAATTGATGAAACCATTGACATTATAGTCAAAGCGGTAGAACACGATATATTACCATCGCCGATGCCAGGTCAAACTCTACGCAAGCTTATCTTATTATGCACGAAAGACGTACGATTTCGTTTTAATGGAAACATCTACAAACAGACTGATGGTGTCGCGATGGGAAGCTCCTTATCTCCAGTGTTGGCTATTTTTCTAGGGCACCTAGAAAATAAATCATTAAAGAGTGACATAAGTAAATGTGCTTAATATATACGGTACGTGGATGATATATTTCTTGTACTTAAGAACAGGTCGCAATCCCGAACATTGCTTCAAAGTTTCAACAAAGCACATAAGAATATCGGTTTCACGTCAGAGCACGAGAAAGATGACTGTCTACCTTTCCTAGATGTACTATTAAAGAAAGAAACTAATGGTAAATTAAACAGAACAATTTACCATAAACCAACATGGTCTGCACAGTATTTGCATTAAAGCAGTTTTGTACCATTTCAATATAAATTATCAACAGTTCGTGGTTGCTTTTCAAGAATTGACAGGTTGGTTAGCCAAGATTCTAAAGAAAATGAATATAATAAAGCAATTAACGATTTAATGTCTAATGGCTATCCCAGACAATTAATTGAATCAATTATTAAAAGGGGAGTTAACCAGAAACAGACGTACTATGGGCCAGAAAAGAAAACCGTCTACCTAAACATCCCATTTAAGGGGATGCAGTTTCCCGAATGGCACAAAAGAAAGTTGGAGCAGCATTGACACGCACATTTAATGCAGCCAAACTACGAGTGTTATTTAGGGTAACACACTTGGCTTTACCAGCAATCAAAGAGAAACAGCCGTTAATGTCGATATCAAATATTATTTACCAATATACATGCGCAAGTTGTCGATCAACTTACGTAGGCCGATCGACCAGACAGTTAATTACTCGAATGAGGGAACATTGCAACTACAACGCCTGTTTTAAATCAAATGGTGAATACACGTCTGCTATTGCGCAACACATAATCGAAACAACGCACGTATGTTCTCCAGACGTAACATTCAAAGTAATTACTAAATGCAGAAACAAAAGGGAGCTAGCCACATACGAAGCCTTATGGATAAACAAATTGCAGCCGGATTTATGTAAGCAGAAGAAGCACGTACAAACATTGAGCTTGAACTGGATGTGACGCACGCAATTTGATTGGTTTCTATTTTTCACACTTTCTTTGTTTACATATTTCTATCTTGTTTTGCTTTTCCAATTTATATATAAAGATATGTTCATGAGTAGATATTTGAGAAGACCATGAGAAAGAAAATTTTCTTATATCTGATAAAATTTCTTTTTGTTTTTGCACACAGGAACAGTACTTTGAATAATTACTGTTTTTTCGAAAATAAAATTATAATAGTAGACAGAAAATTATAAAACATGTTAGATACTGTTTTTGAAGGAGAACTAATGAATATATGCAATAGCGTATAAGGTGTTGCGCACCTAGTATTAAATTAATTCAAATAATACCAGGACAAATCGGAGGAAACATGAACGGAACGTATAATCTCGTGCACATTCGTTTCGTGACTGCGGGCGACTCATCAGTAGGAGCCGATATTACGCCCTTTACCCATTATATGTTTGGTTGAGGAATGTACCGTCCTAATTTCTCACATTCCTCACCCAAATATGTAGTGAGTAAGGGGCGTTATATAGACTTCTACTGTTGAGTCGCGAGTAAACACAGAATGAATGTGCACAAGGTTATACGTTCCGTTCATGCTTTCTTTGATTTATCGTTCTGGTCATATTTATAATAATTTGTTATTAGGTGCGCAACGCCTGATACATTATTATATGAAAGACGTTTCATGAAATTCTAGCGTAAACTACCTTTTCTTAATATTAAACCTCCAAAATCACCAGTGATGTTTTAGATATTACGTACTGAACAAATCCATGCTCCCAACATTTATCGATGATAAACTGAGGAGTAGATGAAGATAGCAGCAACTGAAAAGTCGTGACAATAGTCACAATATGCTAGCCACATCGACATAAAAAATCAGTTCTGAGTGAACAAAACTATCTTAGTTTAATGCTGAAATTAGCTGTGCGTTACCACCAATGACAGTGTATTACTAATGAAGGAATAATAACTCATTGTAGTAAGCGTTACACTCCAGTACCATGCAGGTGAGACCAACATGGGTGAGTGCAGTAGAGCAGCCAGACAGCGCTTACCGCATGTGTTTAAGCAATGTTACGAAAGTTTCATTTGTTATTTAACAATTAAATTACTAGAAGTTATTGTAGTTGTAGTAATGCGACTAGATAAAGCAAAGATTTTTGCGTTTAAATAATATTCAACGACAGATTTTTATGTATTAATTAAATAGTTAATATGAACAGCAGCTGCAATTGAATTATGGAAGCATGAGGCGCATTATATCGAGCGATTCTGAATGGCCACAAGTAATTTAGCTTTCAAGAATAGTAGCATAACGTGCCTGCCGTGAACACAGACATTTTGGTGCATATAAACGAACGCGTGTTGTTAATTCCCCGAAAATTGAATAAATTGTGTTACCTACGTACAACTTCGCTTCTGAAATTGTTCCTTTGAAAGAAGTAATGGCTAAATTAGAGAAACTGGAAAAAAGACTGCATAAATTTAGGCTATAGTAGTGATGCTAGATTATAAAGACGAGTCAGCTACAGCATGATAGAGCAAAATTTGGTGGTGCAGCACAAACTGAATGCCACATATTTTCTCTACAAAACAATATTATAAATAAATATTAACAATTGATGCCTACTACATAGCTTCTATTCGTATTCTAACGATGAACACGCAAAGTCGAAAAACGACGTCACGAAATAACTGGTATTAACCGTACTATTTTAGGCAACTGATTAAAAATAGGACTGGTTCTTATTTCATGTGCGTTAATTTGATTTAAATAAAGAAGAACTATAAGGGAAAATAGGAAAAAATAATGAAGAAAACCTCGGAAGTTAATCAAGTACCAAGAATGGTTTAAATAAATTCGCTCGTGAAAAAATGAAAAACGCCGACTAAAACCTCAGACTACAGTAGCTCTCTAACGGTATGATAAAAAAGTATCTAATTTATTAAATCCAGCTTACGTTCATTGTGAATTACCGCAATCTGACGAATAGGCTGCAGTTCAAGTAAGATAAATGATTGCGTTCAACAGCGATTTTTCTAAAAAAATAATAATTAAAATACCCTGAATGAATACAAAAAATTTTACCAGACAAATTTATGTCATTGCCAGCTATCTTCTTTGCCATAACGTTAATCACAGTAGAAAAAGATACTTAACATGAATAGATTACATTAAAATCTTATAAGCATGGAAGAGTGATTCCAGTTTGAATAGAATAATTTGGTTACGGCAAATGTCACAGGATTAATATGCCTACAAATGCCATTAGAAGCCGATTCATCCAATGTTACAAGAAAGACCAGATAAAGCAATCTTCGAAAAACTATGAACAGAGCACTTTTCAGCCTAATCTTATGTGTCTGATCAAGTTAACACGCGTTTTGAGTTATTTTTTAATCGACAGAACCTCATCGTTAGCGTATTCAAGGTCAACAAAGCGACCGCCGCTACAACAAAGCATTATTTAGTTCTGGAAGTCTAGCAAATTTTAGCAACGACAACAAAGTTAAACAAGTTGTGGAAAGTGACACATGGTTATACAACACCGAAACCACAATCGTGGACACGAGTCTATTCTTCGAAATAACATAATTAAAGTCGTCAAACATTCTAAATTCTAGTTTACTTTATCGCTGGTGCTACCCGCAAAGAGGTAAATTGGCTTCATTGGCAAAACTGTTAAAGTTAATATAGTAGTATACGTTGTACCTCAAGAATCATTCAGGCCACAATATTATGCAAGCCATTGACCTGGAAACAATTGAGTAGTCCCGTGAATTGAATAAGATGGGTCGTTTATGGCGATTTCATTGTCTTAGTACAACTGAGTGCATGAATATGGTCTACGTATCCCATTCCTTGTCAAAATACTCCTAACAGACACAGTTAGCTTCCCTCATCTTATAACCATTCGACTGATGATATTAACATGAACCTTGCCGAGCCTAATGAAGTACAGCCATCATCCCGTTTCATGTGAAGTCTGAAGTTTTGTCTAACTACGCAGTAGCACATGCTAACTGGATAGTGACGGAATGAGAGCAAAAGTGCCATACATGAAGGGCAGGTTTCGGCTGCTTAAGGAAACTCTGGTCACAGGTATCTAAGCAGATATTAAATATCCAAGAGAAGGAAAACTCTGATTAGAAACTATTTAGACTAGGAATAGACGACAAAGCGTTCTTTTACAGCCCATATATAACTATGAACTATACGAACCATAATGAACCCATACTGCATTGGCCGTCGCACAGGATAAAAAGGATCGCCTTACCCGCCAATTCGGGCAGGGTGGATAAGAGAAATCAAACTATTGCATACACCTACATCTCCGATACTGTCACTTTTCCTTCCCTTTTCTCTTCTCAATTTAACAATAAAGTCATTACTTTTAATCAAGTCTGCGATCCAGATATACGCACCTGACTTGTTATGTACATGCATTTGTCAGTATATACCAAGTATTGTATAGTGTAGAAAAGACAATTCATTAGTTTATTCTGACAAATGTATGTACGTAAAGGGTCAGGTGCTTATATCAAGATCACGACCTTGATTAAAATTAAATGTTATTACCGCGCGCGGAAATAATGGTCGTTTAATTATAAAATCAAAGCTCTTTTAGATTCTGATTATATGCTTGAGCCCAATATCGAGATACCGCAAGGTGACTTAGTGGTTAGAGTACCAGATTCCGAAGCAGATGTGCCCAGGTTCAAGCCCTGTCCGCGGCAAATTCTGGCCAGTACGTGATGAGCTCCCAATCAGGACACAACCGATCTACTGGACGAATTGACTTTTCTACACCAAACAATACTTAGTTAATCCTGACATATTTATGAACATAATGGGTCAGGTGTATATATCAAGATTGTCACCTTGATTAAAAGTAATTGTTATCACCTCCAGCACAACAAATTTTTGTTTAATTATGACGAAAGATTGTTGGATAGCTGCGAAGAACATAGATTATACCAAAGTAGCACGAATTTCAGACGTAGTATAAAGCGTTGTGCCACATGACGTCCTCCAGCCCCCGAACACGGTGCACTCAAATAGATCATGCTACAACCAGTTATAGATGGCGTGGTTTCATCCAGGACTGTCACTCGTTTTGGAACACTTAGGTCGACTCGGATCATTCACATATCTGTTGTAGATTTGAACTCATTGTTTCCGGGAAAATACTTAAAGCTGAACATCAAATAGATGTAAGTAAACTCGAACAGTCGTCTTTCTAACATAAAAAATGAAGTCAAAATGAAGTGGCTTTGACGGCGGAAATTCTAATTTACTTTGGAAGAAGATAAGTTCAGATATGCACAATGTACGTACTACTTTATGTTAGTTTAGTTTAGTTTACTGTGGCGGACTCCTTTTGGAGGATAAGCCGGCTCCATTTTCATGGAGTTTCTTGGGAATTTGGTACAAGTGGTGTCCCCTCACCACTCGGCTTTTTGATCGAGGACGCACCTCTAGCCTTTGCACATCCAAGCGCAGTCTGCAAGGCAGCAGTAAGTTGTATGGTTGCCGGTGGCTGTTGAGAGCTCATTCGCCATTCGGAAGTACGGGGTACTGTCCAGGAGTCCATGTAATCCTGTGGCTGTTGAACCCTTTTGTGTTGCTCCCACCCTAGCTATTAAGATAACTACAACTACTACTTTATGTGGCAATGAAGTAATGATTGTGTCTGTAATATCGATGGACACTCTCGTAACTAGGTGCCAAATTTCAGTTAGCTCTGCTAAATAATCATTGGCTCTCTGTAAAATCTATGTAGATAATCGAAACAAGGTGCCAAAATCCACCTGGCCAACTTAAGCGCAGTCTAAAAATCGATCTTGAATCCTTTTGGTTCAGAAAGGCTAAAGAAATGAAAGAAGCGCTTGCGTCAGGCAATTGCTGTTGCTTGTTCCAACTTATCCGCGAAAATTAAAAGTAAGCAAAACTACAAATGAGAAAAAAAGTCATCTAATAATCAATAGAATCGTCCTGATAAGTGGGCTGAACACCCCAAAGAATTATTTTCATGGGCATCTACGTCGGTCTCGATCACCGAAACTATACTTGTATCAACCATAACGATTCGAAATATTGAATTCAATCATATCTCTTAAACGTCGAAAAGCTGCAGATCCCGACGAGTTGCTTCCGAGCGTATTTAAGACTGGTGGCGTTATAACTTTTGGAGGGATGATTAATCTTTCACGTACAACGTGAAATAATAAGACCGTGATTCTTGCTTGGAGTATATCGATTGGCGTTCCTACTTTCAAAAAAATGGTAATCTTAATTCGTGTGATAATCAACGTTGTATAAGCTTGACTCGGGTCGTATCTAAGTTATCTACTTTAATTAACTTTCACCGCCGTACCGCATGGCGTAAATCATATATTGGAGAAGAACCAGCTGGATTCCGTTCAGGATGAGGCTGTATAGATAATATTTTTACTATAATACAAGTTCTCGAACGGCAAAATGTATATCGCCGTCCCACAATAGCCGCCATTTCAGACTTCAAATGTGCATTTGACTCAGTGAATCGCAATGTTCTATACAAAATTATGTCTACAAGCGGTATGCCTACCAAATTTTCAAATATTATGCGCGCTGTCTATAAAGGCACTACTGGTCGTGTCAAGGTCTACAACGAAATAACACAAAACTTTACTACCAGCAATGATGTTCGTCAGGGCTGTCCACTTTTCCCATTGTTGTTTAATTTTTAATAGATGCTATTACTAATACTTTCAAAAACATTCAGAATGCAGGCGTCGAAGTTCTCCTGGGCGGTATATTAGCCGATCTTGACTATTCAAACAAAGCCGTTATTATTCGACATTCTAGATTCGATAGAATAGCAGTCGCTAATCTGACTTTCGGTGTGAAATTCACATTCTCTAACTGCGAGATACATTTATAGAATCATCCACCACACATTGCAGAGAAATATGTGGACATAGCTGACAAAATTATACACATAAGGAGCTCTCTAAATAACTTATGCAATATATCTGACAAGGTGAGTACGAGAATCGCGAAAATTAGAGTAGATTTCTCGTTCATTAAAAACAAACTCGAGTATTTCAATCTGCCGTAAATGCCGTGTTTACAACGCATATGCATGCGCAGTTTTATTATACATACATAGAATTAATGATTTTCACGCTTACAGGCATTCGATTTTCGTTGTTTATAAAGCATAACACATGTAGGTTACCAACGCTGACATTTGCATACATTTATTTGGATAGGCCAACTAGTGCTCCTCGTGAGAAAACCAAATAAGGCTCAACCAGCTACCTTGGTTCGGTCACGTTTTTCGTATGCATCCAATTAGATTGCATAGTAGAGCACTATTAGCTCGCTTAGTGCCAGATTAGCGTAAGAAACAAGGTGGATAGATTTTGACAGAGTAGAGAAGTTAAAGTGAGCCATATCTAAACTTCTTAGTACGGGATCCATTCATCTGCCAAGATAGGGCCCATGTGTGCATCATAGTTCTTAGTTGGAAACCCTGCAATATAAAGCACCGAGTGGTAATAGTATTGCAGGTTTATAGTAGAATCGTTTCTGTAACTCTATTTTCTTAGTTGGGAACGGTTAGCTGCGAGGTTTGTTCTGGTCTATGACGTGATACAATGGAAACACAAGAAAGCTGTATTGCCAAAAGTGCCTTCTTTAAAGTTGACTTGGCTATAGTGGTGTGATGCTGATGTTTAATTTTCCTCACTTGTGTGTTATCTAGAAAATAGACCATCAACCTCATAAATCTCTCTCTTTTATAGTTTGTATGCCTAAATTATTATTTTTGTCATTTATAACTATTTTAATTATTTGTGTTTGTTATTTTACTTATGGTTATATTACAGTTAAACATTAGTTACTAAGATCTTCCGTATTACTGTGCATGATGTAGATGATAAATATCAGTGACCAACATTGATTAAGAACAAAATAGACCTGTAACCCGTTAGTTGCCTGGAGTATAAATATCCCCTTGACAAACATTAACGTACGCAAAACTCGGCATTGAATTAAATAAAAAAACATGACTCATAGGGTTATAAAATGCTCCGACCTGATAACCAGCGAGTACTGCTGGTCATTCTAATATAAAGCTTCAAATTCAAAATTACTGCGCAATTAACTCGTGGTATTACATTACTAATGACAAAAAGTGTAGGTATTTCACACACAGAAGGCAAGCTTGAACTTCTAAGCGAAACTGGATTTGGTACCTCGATATCAAATAACCTCGTGCATGAATTGCTTCTCCGCTAACCATCCCAGAAAAGTTTAGCTGTTAACACAACGACCAATTCTCAATAGAAATCAGCAACCTAGTTTCCTTCTAAAGTTCACAAGTAACCATTAGTAATAAAAAATAATGTGAACTGCACTGTTTGCGTGTAGTATTAAGAGTCGCTTTATTTGGAGTATTTATAGATAATTAAGCGAAAATCTGTTATAGTATTAAGATTCGCTTTATTTGGAGTAATACTAGATGAATAAGCGAAAATCCGTTACTGCGAATGAGCGTAAAATTTGGGCTCTATGGTTGAATTCTCTTTATGCTATTCAGAAGAATGGTCAAACGTAATCTGGTTCTAAGCAGACGTAACAGTATATGCACCCATTGCCAACCATTCTGATAATGAATTCTTTGAAGAGCTATCTGAGTAAGCTCCTAGCCTTCAGCGGCATTCGGACGTCAGACATATTTTAATCGATTTAAGCGCTAAATTAGATCATGAGTGCTCGCAAAACAGGTGTGAATGTGCTGAATTCTCCAATAGTGCACTTCTTGTTAACACGGCTTTGATAAACTTAATCCTCCAATAATACACATGGGACTTTTTCACAAGACGAAGATACTTAAAACATTTAAATGGGACAGTATTGTGTCACTGAATTCAGATGGATCACTTTCTCTTAAGCAGACAATGGATGTCCTTTGTTTTAAACGTAAGAGCGTACCACGCTAAAGGTAACCCACTGGTTTAGTAAATACTTCTATGCAGAGTATTGGCCGGTAAAACCTAAATGAAATTTCACCTGATGTTGTTGCCCATACTTTGCCAAATTATTCGTGCACGAAAACCGGATACAAACGTGCACAACGCTTTCAGAAATGTCAATAGCGTATCTAACATAATGTGTATCACTTAAATAAAAGATTAGGCAAGCTCCTACTTGGCTTCTGACAAAATACAGCTGTTTGCCATCTTTTCTCAAACAAAAACTAATACACGGCAACTGTTGTGAAATTAAGAGAGAGCAATCTCGTACGTAAGCTTGGCAAGAATTTTGCTGCTAGACACAACGGATAATGATATTGTTTTAATTCAATATGGAATAAGCCAATTCCAGCTGAGTCAGGAGATATTAAGCAGAAGCAAATTTACAAACCGACCAGCTCTATCCAAACTCTAATTAATGTTCAACTGCTGTCACCAATCGCATATCCCACTTACCAGTCTACTGATACAGCCCAAGCGAATGGTTGGAGACAACGAAAAGATAAACCAATAATCTGGTGGCTTGGAATTATCTTTCCTAATATCGGTCAGTTTATTGCACCACGCCGTACTTCAAGTAGCCTAGAGAAAATTGGATGATGAAAGCTAATAGAGACCTGCTACTCTGCTTTATTGACAGACTTCAAAGACCTACTATGCGGGAGACCTAAATTTCCAATTAAGCATGAACGACCTAACGTTCCTCTACAGCTCACAAATAACGATATTTTCAATTATGCGACAGTGAAACATTATGTTTTAAACAGTTGATATAATGTTTCATACGGTGGTAGTGATACGTAGATGTATATATGTATGTAGAAGTTGGCAATTCATACTTAAATTATATTTCAGGCTTGATGTGGCAAGCAAAAAAATTAAATGGTTAATACATTTTCGTGCACAATTCATTTTGTCTTTCTTATGGAGTTCCTATTTGAAACGTTTCCTTTAACAAATGTTTAGGTTATCCGTTTATTCACTATTACCGGTTCTCAATTTGCATACATTTTGCTCACTATCTAGCAAATTATCGGTTCATTTTAAGTTACAAAATATTTAGCATAATTTATTGCATATTTTATCCAAATTTTTAAATGGTATTTAATAAGATTGTTTGTAGAAGCCGGTAATTTAATTTCTTTTCGCAAAACAATCTGTACGTCTAGCAGAAAATGATGTAGATGCAAAATTAATTTATATATATATATATATATATATATATATATATATATATATATATATATACCAAGCTAAGGCGCTGTTACGGTAGCTTTGCAGCCACTCAATATAGTTACGACAAGCGGTTCTAATAGCCTCTGAAAAGAAAAGTTTATCATCTCCCCTGCAAGTGACTTGAATACCTGAATTAACCGAAGTAACGCAGGAGATTTCTGGCGTTTATAAAAAGTTAATATGGGCAGATGGTACTCTTCAGCCTTATGCAACAGGCTATCTTAGAGGAATAAAACTGAAAATAAAATAATGGGCAGTTTGTTCCGTCAGTCTTGAATAATAGGCCATATAACAGAAAGATGATTAATTACAATTTACCAATCTCCAATAGGAGTGGGTTCATGTCAAAGCCCAGAAACGATTTTGAATAATATGTCTAATAATTGTTCCATTCTGAATAAGCGGCGCGCAGTTTAAAAGAGTCGCCGTATCTGCTATTTACAGAGTTGGAATTACTCAAATTTGCATCCAATATACTTTCAGGATTAGACAAAGAGTTTTAAACTCAGTATTTTGCGGTGTGTAAGCATTCAGGTTATCAATGCCGCGTTTTGCGTACGCGGGTAATAGCTGTACACGGCAGTTACACAAAGATCCGATTTGTCACTATTTCCAATTTTGTTTTGTCTTTGATCGGGTTGACTCATTTTTACTTCAATTGGAAATGCGGTTCTATCACATCTTTGTTTACTGGCGACGTTTCGGTGCCTACTTTCCAGCACCATCATCAGGCAACACAACACTGATCCCAATAGCGGATTTAAGCAAATGTTTTGGAAACGGAGTGTCACCACATCTGTGCACCGATGTGATGAGTTGCTGTGATGCCTGGACATTAGCTTAAATGATCTCTGGCTTAATGTTGTGTTTACTTCTTCAATCAAAGATAGGTTAGTAGATGATGAATATATGTGTTCCGAGAATAAAATAGTATAAAACGTGACTAAAATTAATAGTTTCGAGGATAAGTACGAGGAAGGCAGCAGACGAAGCAAAATAAGTACTGCGGAATTCCAGTAGCTTTTTAATTTTTTTAGTACACCGCTGAGGCCTTATCATATTAATTCCAGAGGTTCTTTTTATGGTAGGCTCTTTATTTGAGGAACCATATCTTTAGCAACAAAAAGACACTCCAATGAGTAAAAATCCGTGTAAGACAAATGGCAAATAGGATCCAGTGGAGAAGCCTAGTTTACTGTTTTATTGATTTGAACTAATTTGAAGCCCACCACAGAGTAATTATCTAATCATTTTTGTGAATTGGTGGTCTAATGCCTGTATACAACCCACACGTGATTATGAATTGTTAAGCGACATAGAAAAAATAATATATTACGCTAGCAAAATAGTATCTAGTATTAATATAGATATAATAATATACTTATGTAACAGTAATAAAAAGTTCATAGTTGCAAAAATATTTAAGCACAATTGAAAGACAGTTTCAATGTTTATGTTTTATAAATGAGATAAGAGCATCGTTTAAAAAACAGTTTAGCATTTACACAGCGAAAATGAAACTGAGAACAGTTAGAAATATAGTTAATGCAAAGGTAGTAAAAGAAAGTTGTTCAGAAAATATCTTTGCTGCTAAGAGTACCTTAAAAGTAAACAGATGTAGTTCAAAAAGATTAATGGCTATCCTGACACAAAATTTCTATGAACATGAAAAATATGTTGTGCACATAAGCAAATGGTATGGTTCTGATAATAATACAAAAGCTAAAAAGAACATATGGAATCACATTGCATACGAAAAGTGACAACAAAACGGCAAAGAAACTTCGGTAGAGCACTGAATGACTTTAGTTTCAATGAGATTAACGAAATTAATTTCAACAAAGACACAGCAGAATTGAGTAAATAATAACTTATGTATAACAGAAAATCACATATAGTAAAAATAAGCATAAATTTAAAATGAATAAAAAGTTAATTATTGAATCGCTTAATATGGACTTCAAAAACATGAAAGCATCGGAACAACAATGCCTTACGCGACACAACCGTTTGATAGGTCTAAATATTTATAAAAAAACATATAAGTTATAACACAAAGAAATAAAAGACTTAACCATATATATAGTTTTTTTAAACAAAATCAGATTTTAAAACCGACGAGATTTTCGATAATTCATTTACACACGTTGCAAATTATAAATTGTTGAATTAAAATTACAGATTTTGTCGTAATCACACAATTTGTATAATGCGGATTCGCCTAGAGTAAGCATTTCCATTTTGTAGTCTTAAATATACAAACAAAATTCATATTTGACAAAAAATTTGTAAGATGGCTAATATATGCTATCAAGATCTCGTTTTGTTCTAATCAAATAAAAAAAGAGTAGTATTGTTCCGTCTAGATGTTTTAGCCCTAAATAAAACCGCTGTGTATAAATATATAAACCTAGAATAATAAGTTTCACACCTTTACATTGTACAGCTTTTTATCTCGTTTAAAAACTGTTTTTTTCCATTTGGCTCCAATTATCGGCAGCATATTCTAGTATTAGACCAATCCACATGATATACATTTCTAATTGTATATATTTCGATAATGTGTTTCAATTTATAAGCACCGAACTTTTCTTAGCAATGCTAACAACTCTTACAATATGTAACGACACAAAGCAATTCGCAGACATATTGCGTAAATAAAATTCAATTCAATTTACGCGGCACCAATGAGAAAAAGGCGAAATTTGCCATTCTCCAATGGTGTGCGTGCAGCCAAAACAAGGCTATTTAAGCACGGTGAATTTACCATGCAAGTCAGTTGTCGCGTTTGCCTTCTGCTGTGCGTTACAAATGTGTGCTGTCTGATATTGTAGCCCACGCTGATTTTTTGGCTTGCTTCACACATTGGCAACTTGAGTCACGCCAATCTCGTTGCTGTACAAATAATGAGACGGAGCACATCTACAGTTAATCTTTTCAGTGATCCAGTTACTGCAGAACTTCAACGAGATTACTCAGCTACTCATTCGCCCCGATTGTTCACGGCACAACAGAAGGAACAACAACTCAAGTCAACCAGAACTTGTCTCAAGTGTCTAGGTGTACTTCTTGACAATGCTACACTTACTGACCTTCTCGGCATTCGACGGAGAACGCAATACAGGCCCAAAAAAGGGCCCCCAACAGTACTATCTCAGCCATATTTGGCACCTAACTGACGTTATAACATCGTACGGCATTTACTTGAAGCTGGGGCGTCTACAAATTTAAGGACCGCGCCAGGAGACTTAGTACTGTTCTGTATTTTAAGTCAATAGCAAAAATTTGGTATATATAATTTCGTCTGTGTTTCTTTTTCATTTTTTGGAGTACAGTAAATTTACATTTGCATATACATTTTACTCTGGTTGTTAATCTCTTTAAAGTCCAGGTCTTCTGGGCATTTTTTTGGTATATTTTTTGTAGGAAGGTGCTCAATTCAATAATATTCCTGCGTACAAAATTGTACATCTTGGTGATCTGTGAAAGGACATTGACTGCATAAAAGTGTAAAACAGACGTGCCTTCTGAATTAACTAATTTCATCTGCATTCTGTACTCATCACTCGACAGATTAATCTGCGGAAGATTCTGTTTCAACTGTGGAAGTTGTTAATGTGTAAGCGTTTCCTTTAAAGTTTATCATGCATTTCATCTTGCTTATAAATTCATGCTTTTAAAATTCCGTAAGATTATTAGAATGTCAGGTCCAATTTTAGATATTGATGTTCCTGTTTGGGATGGAGATAGCGAACTTTTCTTTATGTGCGTAGACTCCACTTTCTCCCCGTTTACAGATTATGACAGTCATCAAAAACTGCAAAAGGTTTTTGCTAAACTAACTACTGTATTGCAGCGACGGATTTACCTGAAGCTTGAGGCCATTAGGAAACTACACAATCCCATTTTGGGCTTACAAAATGAAGTAGAATCTTTGCCAGGTCCCACAGATACTAAACAGATAATATATAAATATGCGCAGTTAGACATGCCAAACCTTGGACACATCAAGATTTTAAGGGAATTATGGAAACGTTGCTAAAAAACCAATATTTCTGAACATGAGGCTAAGATTGTTTTTATTAAAAATCTTCCACAGTCACTAAAATTATTCGCCAGACAGCTCTCCAACACTCTCTCTATAGATAACAAATCTGAGAGATGTGAGTTTAAATTTAGGGTTGTGGAACCTACGTTAAATTTGTCCTCCTTTTGTCCGCCCCCGCTGGATGATAGGCTCTCCTCTTTAGTGAGGACAGTAGCAAACATGGCTAAAGTTCTGAAAGGATTGGCCATTGGGAGTTCCGAGCTTAATCAAGTGAATGCTCGACAAAACTTTACGCCCAAAACACATTACAACAGTAAGCGGCGATCGAGATCCCCGCAATCCTTTAACAGATATGCTCCAAAGAACTGGAGCTATAATCACCAGAAGTTTTTTTCATTCATATCAAATCTGTCTCTGACGTTCGGAAGAATTTCCAAATGAATGCCAATTTCCACATTTGGCGGAAAAGACAGCAGAGAACAGGCGCAGTGGAGCATCAAGATCGGGAAACGAATGGCGTAGAAAGCATAAGATCGTACCTTCTGCACATCAACGACATCAACGGCGCACAAGCAAGAAATCACTTACGATCAGACATTCCTATTGACTCTTTTCGTCCACGCCGAATTTGCCACTTAGATAACCAAACGGAGAATGTCAGTCGGAATCACTAACCTACTTGTTTGCATGACCCGGCGAAACAGCCCGACGAACATTTGTACCTTCTTGATTTCAGAACTGGCGAAGAATTCATCGTATACACAGGTGCAGCAGTCTTAGATCTCAAGGGTGATTCAATGGCAGAGATGTGGCTAGGCGTTCTATTTGCCACAGCTACAGGCGAGCCCATACTTACTTATGGCTACCGGTATCGCACACTTAACATAGGTTTACGGCGTAAATTTAATCACAATTTCATTTTCGCCAAGGTCTCACACAATATAATAGGCCTTGATTTCTATTTAAAATTTCGGCTCATTGTTGATCTTGCCAATCAAAAGGTCATCGGCCCCTCCATCAGACTTAGGCAATTCTTTTAGACACTTGCCTTGGAGCATTTTGAGTTACAGGTCATTCAGCCGACCCAATTGCATCATTCAGCTGAGATATAAGCAGCTCTTCGAGACCACAAGTGGATTTTCGATCTCAGCAAGTTAGATCTGCGAGTCTTCAATACGATGCACCATATCGTCACAGAAAGACAACCTATTGCACTTAAAAAGAGACCACTAGCCCCTGCTAAACTGGAAGCTGCCCAAGAGGAATTTTCAAGGCTTTTGGAAGAGGGAATCATCAGACCATCGAAAAGTTCATGGACGTCACCACTGCACTTATTCTCCAAATCAAATGGATCGTATAGAGCCTGCGGAGATTAGCGCAAGCTAAATTCAATGACAAACTCTGATGCATATTGTTGTGTCCACCTATGTTTGATGTTCCACGAACTTGAATGTCGTTTGTATTTATTATTAACGTGTCGTCTAGACGAGCCTTAATTATGCCTAACTCGTCCGTTAAATTCTTCATTTGAGACGCCAGTGCCTGAATCAACGTTTCGACCCCATCAGAAGACATATTTAATTGTGCCATAAAATGCTTTATTTTTACTCAATTATATATAGAATTTTGCACGCACAACAACAATCTATTTAATAAAACAAATTTACACATTAATTAATATATGTGCACATCAGCTCAACGTCTGCTTTCTCATTGTGCTGCCTGCTTACTTCTTATCCGGGCGCTTCTGCGAGGAATTTCTGTTGAAATAATGTCTGCCCTAGATAAGACCTTTTGCTCATTATTTGTCTTAAAGGTGGCTATTGCCACATCTTCCCCCCCTCAGGAATCGGCTTTCGCACTCTGCTTAAACGATCCAGTGCCACAGCTCGTGGTCCATCGGGCAGGCTAACAAAAACAGTATTGTGCTCGGCGTCCACCCTCTCCACGCGATACGGCCCATCATTGACAGCCTGCAGTGCCATGGGCTCGACCCTCGCTACCATGACATAATCGCCGACCTTTAGGCGAGTGCGTGTCGGTTGCCTTGCATAGCTTTGTCGCTGTGTTGCGCCTACATATTCAGTTAACTGTTTTAGTCGTTCCTGAATATCCGCTATGGTGCAGCGCTCATGGGACCCTTGGATTACAGGTTCACCTGGCAGTCTTATGTGTCCTCCATAGACCATGGTCGTTGGAGCGAAACCTGTCGCTGTTGAGACTGTAAAGCGCATGGCCCGCTCAACCAAATGTAATTTGTCTCTCCACGTTCCCGGGCTCTCGTGGCACCAACATCGCAGTACCTCTTTCATCGTCCTATGTGCGCGCTCAGCTGTTGCATTGGTTTGCGGGTGATAAGTGGCTGTGCGGGAATGCTTTATGTCAAGGTCTTTGCACCACTGATTAAATTCTTTCGACTCAAACTGTGCGCCTTGATCGGTAACAATAACTTGTGGTGCACCGAATCGACTGAGCCATCGCTCTTCTAAGCACGTTATAATCTTTTCTGTTGTGATCTTCTTCAGTGGTACAAACTCGACCCATCGGGTAAACTTATCGACCATGGAAAACACATAGGACACGCCGCCGCGAGCTACCGGCAGTGGACCTACCAGGTCGACATGCAGAAACTCGTTCCGTGCCGTGGCATTGAAAGCAATCGGCGTGACTTTTTCTCGTTTTTGTGGTTTACAACGTTGGCATGTAGTGCACTGTTGACAATAGCTACGAATTTCTTTGGACATGCCAGGCCAATACAATCGTGACTGCAATGTCTCAATGAGCCGCCCAGCGCCGGGATGTCCCAACGTTTCATGCCAAAAGGCCATTAATTCTGTTCTTATAGATTCTGGCACAAACCATTGCACTGTTTGTCCTTCTTTCCGCACCAACAGGCCGTTCTGTAGACTCAACGTTTTATATGGTGCCAACACCACTGTGCCGTTTTTAACTGATTGACTATTTCCTGACATGTAGCATCTCTTCCCTGTTCTTCAGAGACCTTTATAAGCGGCGAAACCCGAACAGCGGAAATTCTGCTGAGCGCATCGGCCGCCGCATTCTCGATTCCTGCTCTATGATGAATTGATATATCGTACTCTTCTAGTTCTTCAATGGCTCGATGTACTCGTTTCTTCTCAATACCTAGTGATCTCCAATGCACTAGCGCTTTGTGGTCAGTAAAGACGTCCACGTGTCCCCC